>JAQQSW010019256.1:0-11082 GCA_028646575.1 Pseudocheirus occidentalis | reverse complement strand
TTACTCTCTTTTCATGATTTTCTCGCATCATTCTCATTTCTCTTCCCAATTTTTCCTCCACTTCTCTTATTTGATTTTCAAAGTCCTTTTTCAGTTGATGTATAGCTTCTAGGCATTCTTCAATTGTCTTGGAAGCATTTGGTGTGGGAGTTCTGAATTCTGGGCTGTGTTCCTCCCATTCCATGCTTTGATCATTCTTGTCCACAAAAAAAGGATTCTAGTTTTATTGCTGTTCTTATTTTGCTTCCTTTTCCTCATGTTGGCCACTCAATCAATTGGTTGTTTTTTTTTTTAGGTCTGTGAAACTCTACTTCCTGGGGGGAAATCTCTGTTCCCAATATCTGGGGTTTTCCCAGCTGCTGGAGCTATTAGGGGGTGTTGCAAGTCCCCTCAGCTTTGACTTGCTGAAAGTGCACCCCACGACCACCACCCAAGACCATGATCTGGATCCAGGCTGCTCAACACAAGAGCACTTGGCCCTGATCAAGTGAATCTTCCTTGCTGTGGAGTCCGTAGGCCATGGACTCTGAAGCAGCCTGGTGGGGGTCAACGGTGGTTCCAGCAGTTCCCTTCCCCCACTGCTTCCTTGCCCCAGGGGCAGATTGGCCAAATTACTTTACCACTCCCAATTTAATTTTCAAAGTTTCACTTTCACTATCCTTCTCTGACCTTGATTTGCAGGATTTTAAGATCCCCTCAGGCAGGTGCTTTAAATCTTCTCTGAAGTAGATTCAAGCTCCTCCTGGCCGCCCTGGGGCCTGCCCTGGTCATGGCTGCAGTTTTGCCCTGTGCTGTTCTCTTCTCCAGTGCGAGCTGCCCCTGTCCTGTCCCCATTCCTCATGCCTTGTTAGATGTGGAGGTGCTGGATGCTGTAGATCCTCTCCTCTGAAGACTGGCTGTGGTGCAGCTCGGCTCAGCTCAGCCCAGCTCCTTCCCGCCACCCCGGGCCTGGCTGCAGGGTCTCGGCTTCAGGCTGGGCCAGCCTCTGCTCTTAGCTGCCTAGATGAGCCCCTGCTGCCGAGCTGCCTTCAGCAAGAGATGTTTTCTGTCTTTTTGTGTGAGTCTGAGAGTCCTAGACTTTGTCTGGCCTCATATTGTATGGGTTTTTAGGGTGGCGGTGTGGGAGCTGCGGGACCTTGCTGCTTCTACGCCGCCATCTTGGCTCTGCCCCAAACATCATCATCTTTTAGAATATTATATAGTTCAGCTGGAACTCTGTCATCTCTAAGAGTCTTATGGTAGACAATGCTTCCTAAGGCCCACTTAACTTCCTCTCCTGGTTCTAGATCAGTAACGACACCACTATGATCATCTCTGATGCTAAGATCTTCCTTGCTTAGTTCTTCTGTAAACGTTTGTGACTTCTTCTTAGTCTCTTCTACTTCTGCTAAGTCCCAACCAGTCTTATATTTTTATCCTTTTTGAATGAAACATCCCCTTGATATTATTCATTTCTTGAAGACATCTTTTGTCTTTCCCATTACATTGCTTTCTTCTATTTCTTTGCATTGCTCATCATTGCTCATGATCTGTCTTTGTTAACTTCTGTAATTCTGCATTGTTAGGTACATCTTTAGCTTTCTATTTTCCCTTTCATTTTCCAACTTTTCTTAGCCACTAGTAAAGCCTGCTCATACTGTCATTTTGCTTTTTTGCTCTACTTTTTTAAAAGGTGCAGTATTTATGTTGTTGTGGTCTCTCGTTCAGGATTGGAAATCTTTGCCCATTGTTGTTCAGACAGTCTATGTACCAGATCTCATCCTTAAAATCTATTATTCACCTCCATTTCATATTCATAATGGATGTTAGTGAAGTCATACCCATAAAGTCTGACGGTTTTCCCTATTTTCTTCAATTTAAGTGTGAATTTTGCATAAATTTATAATCTAGCCAGGTTCAAATCCAAATCTTGTTTTAACTGTCTATAGAGCTTTACCACCTTTGACTAAAAAGCATATAATCAATCTGATTTTGATATTGACCATCAGACAATGTCCGTGTGTAGAGTTGCCTTTTTGTTTGTTGAAAAAGAGTGTTTGCTATGACCAGTTATCTTGACAAAGCTCTATTAGGCTCCATTTTACTTCCTTTTGTAGCCCAAGGCCAAAATTACCTATTCAAGTTATCTTTGAATTTCCTGCTTTTGTATTCTAATCCGCTTTGCTGACTATCACATCTTTTTTTGTTATTTCTAGAATATGTTGTATGTCTTTTTAGAATGGATCAACCTTGACTCTTCAGCATCAGTGGTTGGAGCATAGACTGATATTACTGTGATTCTGAGTGGTTTGCCTTGGATTCAAACAAATATCAATTTGTCATTTTTGAGATTACATATCACTACTGCTTTTATACCCTTTTAATGACTATGAGGGCAACTCCATTTCTTTTAAGAGGGTCTTATCCACAACAATAAAGTTTTTCCTTTGACATCATGACTTTCCCTATCATGGAATATTTCAGGTTGGCATAAGAAATTAAAAATAATTATGGAGGAGTTTTGCTGAATTCATAGCTGACAAAAGTCAACAGATGATGAAGCAAAAGTTTAAAAACTCAGAAATTTCATAATAAGGTATTATAGATGTTCCATGAAAGAAAACAAACAAAATCAGAACTCTTCTCTGATACGAAGAGAGAGCCAAAAAATTCTACCTATCTTTTTCACATTGCAAGGTCACTGTGCTCCTAACCCCTGTGGTGTGGAAGGGATAGTTCTATATGTACTGGTCATCTGAATTAAATTCACCAATTCCTGTTTATTTAAGTTCACTGATATACAAGGTGTCAATGTTTACTATTTCCATCTCTGTTTAAATCACACCCAGCTCACCTTGGTTCACTAATCTTACATTCCCGGTTCCTATGAACTATTGGATTTTATGGCAATGGTCTTTTCTTTATTCATGAGACATGTCCTCAGCTGAGCTCCCTTCAGTTTGGGCCCAGTTTTGTTTCATTAGTACTGGAGGTACTTGTAGTTTTCCTCTGCTGTTCCGCAATAGTGCATTGTATGGCTTCTGATTTGATGGGCTCATCTTCTGTCATGTCTTTTATCAATTTGATACTGTAAATGGGGTTTTATTGGCAAAGATAATGGAGTCGTTGGCAATTTCCCTCTCCAGTAGATCACTCTTTGTCAGAATTCTACTATTACCCGTCTGCCTGGGCGTGGCATAGTTCATAGCTTCTTTGAGGTATGCCAGCCCCTCCACCATGACAAGGTAGTTAGCTGGGAGAGGAAATTTGGACTACTCCCCCCCCCCCCATCTTGGTTTAGTCTCTCATACCTTTGATCACATATACTTCAAGCCTGCCATGCAATAGCCTGGGTTTTTATCACTTCACCCATATACATATATTTCTCCTTTTTAAGCCCCAACTCAGGTAATGCTGTCTGTGTGAATACTTCCTTTGATCTTCACCCACTACTGATCCCTTCCTCTGCCAAACTAGAAGTGACTCCTACTTTCAGAAAAATATCAAGCCAATGCGCTGGATTTCTTTTGTAAAGAATTTATTGAGCACTGCTCCAGATGTTGTCGCCTTCTCTATGAAAAAAATATACTTTATATTTATTTTGTATATAATAAAAGATCTATAATATCTCTGAAGGCCATCACTGCTTAACTAATTATATTGGAGGAGACAAGGCATATGCGTATAGGTACATACATCAATATTGGCAGCTAGATGACATAGCAGACAGAGAGCCAGGTCTGGGGTCAGGGATACTTGAGTTTAAATCTGGCCTCAGACACTTACTAGCTGTATGACATGGGACAAGGTGTTTAACCCTATTTGCCTCAGTTTCCTGATCTGTGAAATGAGCTTCAGAGGAAATGGCAAACCACTCCAATGTTTATGCCAAAAAAAATTTCAAACAGGGTCATGAAGAGTTGGACACAACTGAAATGACTTTACAACAACATATCCATTAATTCCTGTGATGCATCTACCACAATACCTGACAAGTAACAGGCCAAAGTGAAGAAGGAGAGTATTCCTTGCCCATGTAATATCCCAGGTAGAGGCATGGGGACAGAAAGTGGAATGTCTTGCTTGAGATAGAAGACCAGTGTGTATCATAGATTGCAGAAGGGGAAATACTGTACGATGGTGTTAGAAAGTCAAGGTGAGGTCATATTGTAAAGGGCTTTAAAAACCCTACCAGAGGAAAGCATCATGATTTTTCTGGTGTCTTATTCCTAACCTTGGTAACAAAAATGATGAGTTTAAGAACATCAGGATTATAGACATGAGAAGTCAGGAAGACTGGTAGTTCCCTTAAGAGAAACTGAAGTTTGGTAGAGGGATGAATTTCTGGGGAAGGATAAAAATGGGTTCAGTTTTAGATATGTTGAGTTTGAGATGTGTCCGGATTATCCATTTTGAAATGTACAACAAATGCCTCACTTGGAGGCACAGAATTAGAAATCAGGAAAGAAATTAAGATCAAAAATTTAAAAAAAGGTAAAAAGCTAGTCCCTACACTCAAAGAGCTCATTATCTAAATAAAAATATAGAATATATTGGCAATAACCTCAGAAGAAAAATACTCAAATTTAGGAGGATAGCCAGTGACTTTTGTGGAAGAAGAAAAAAAAAGCATAGTTCAATGTCAGTAGATCACATAGTACACAAAGCTGAATAAAGCATAAGAAGACTAGAAAAATAGAAAGATTATGAAAAATTTTGAATGCCAAACAAAGGATTTTATACTTGTTGCTGGAAGTAAAAGAGGGCTGATGGAGTTGATCTAATAGAGGGTGAAATATGGGTCAAATTTGCATTTTAGGAAAATCATTTTGATAGCTGGATTGAAGGTAGAACTGGAGAGGGGAGAGAAAAGGAAACCAAGCATCAAGCTACTGTAATAATCCTGGTATGAACTAATGAAGATCCGCACAAGGGTGGTGGCAGAAGGAGGCGGTGGTATTCAGGGAAGAAAAGGGCATGCTTATTAGATGTGAAAAGGTGGTAATGATAGGATTCAGTCACTGATTCAATACGGGAAATGCGACAGAGTGAAGAGTCAAAGATGGTACCTAGGTTATGAGCTTGTGTGACTGGGAGGATGGTGATACCGTTTCCATTAGAGCTAATGAAGTTATTGGGAAAAAGTGTAGGGAAAAGAGGGCCCATGACATAGTTTTGGATTATGACTTATTAGAGGGAATGACATGCATGATGAATAAAGAGAGTGAAATGGAGTTTTGATATACATAGAAAGAGAAGCAAAAGATAGTCTTATTCCTGAAAACAAAGAGTGAATTTGAAAGGCCAAAAGAATACAAACTGGGGAAAGACCACAGGATTTGGCAATGAATGGATCAATGGTAAATTGGGCCAACACTTGACCTCGCATTCCAGAGTTGAAAGCCTGACTACAAAAGTTTGAGGAATAGGTGAGAGGAGAGGGAAAGAAAGTAATGAATATAGATAGATATTTTTTTCTAGGAGTTTGAGATAGGGAGAAGAGAGACCTTGAGATCTGTAACACTTATAGAGGAGGTGGGGGATATATTTGGGGCAACCTAGACATACACTTTTTAAAGAGTTTTTCTGAAATAATTCTAGGTGGTGGACATGAGTCAGTAGAGAAAAACTATCCTTCTTAAGCTCAGCTCCCAGCTTTGTATTTGACCATTTTGGTCAAGGATCTTGGGGGTAATAAGAGACCTGGGACACAAGTAATAGATACATACATACATATAAACATATATACACATATGTGAAATTGTACAGTATTTTGGACACTTTAAAGCATGACATAGTTATCAGCAAATATTGTTTTCATCCATTTATATAAAATACCTAGCATAATTTATATATCAAAGGGACTTTGTAAATATCGAATATTGGATTGAACTGAATTGAATTCAAAAGGCTGTATTTTAAAACATGCAAATATCTGCTTGCATGAATCAGTAACCTCAGTCCTCTTAGATTCAAAGCACAAGGAGAAAACAAAAGTTAAGAAACATTAAACTTTAGGTTATTAAACAAATCTAAGTATTTTCATAGTATTATCAATTTCTCTTTAAAGAAATTAAGTTGGATTTTTTTTAAGCCACCAACAGTCATAATCCCCTGGCTACATAGAACATTGTACCAGATGGAGCTGTCAGCAGAGGAAAAGCACTGTGATAAGTCAGTGTTGCAGCATGTGGACAGACTACATCCAGTTGTATTTTTAGTTATCTCTCCCCTCTGTTGTCATGTTTAAAAGTGAAGACAACACAATAAAACATTTGAGAGAAAAGTCGTTTTTCCCGGTGTGTTTGAAAGCCCCTAGTATTAGATGGGCAGAAAGAGATATATTAACACTACATGTCTGTCTAATTTTGTTTTTGACAAATATTTTTCCTGATCCTAGAGGTAGGTGTAAAAATGGAGCAATTCTGAGATGAGAAAGCAGTTAGATCTCTGAGGGCTATATTAAGTTTTTTAAATTCTCTTGCTCCTTGAATATATCTGTCAGCTTTAGTTTAGCCAATAGTGGGAAGCTAGGTAAAGGCTCACCTGTGACCAACTTTCAGAATGAGAAAGTAAATGCATCTAGATAAGAACATGAAGAAAACAGCCCTAGGAAAGACATTTTATCTTGAGCCATTAGGACTGTGGCTACTAAGCTATAGATAGAATAGGTCAAGGTCTGAACTGCCAAAAGAAGCAGTCTAGAATCTACTTAAGTGGATTGGTCACAATAAGAGAAAGGTTATGAAGTCAGGCAGAAAATGTAGCTTTCTAAGACAGAGTTAGGGAGGCAAAAAATTTAATAAAATCAAAGAAGATTTGAAACTTGGGAGAGGTAAATTTAAGTGGAACAATAGACTTTTCAATAGAATATGGATGGGGTTAAGGCTAAAGTGCTTCAAGGAGACTAAGTTTAGAGATAAAAGGGAAATAGAAGGACTAAACTCTTATAAACTGAAGTTGGAACAGGAGCAACAAGCTCTTCTCCAAAGGAAACTGGGATTATTGAATTGAAGAACTGATAGGTTGAAACCTGAAGAGAGAGCCAGTGAGCTGACAGCAGTACTGCTTAATGGAAGCAACTAATGGGGTTACAAAAATCCCCCCTCAGTATGGAAAGGAGACAGAAGTTGCTGAAAATTCTTGTGCAAATTCAGATAAAGAAACATATTTGAATGACTTTCAGTTGTCCCTCCTTCTAAAATTATTCTCTTTTTGTTTTGAGATAAAATCTGTTCAGTGCAAACTTTAAATCACTCTATAAATTATAGCTCAATTAGTGTGATTATATTCTAGAGCAATCTCAAAATTCCCAGATATACCAAGCTTACAAATTGATAATAGCCTGATAACTAAGATACTTTTAAAGTTTGACTTGTTATAGCTTTTGAAAAAAACATTCTTCATGCTAAAAAAATTGTCTTGTCATTCAGGATGTTGCTTGTCATTATATTTACAGTACCGATAGAAAAAAATATGATCATTACAATGTTTGTATGATTATACATAACGTTTCCAAATTTAAGTATTTTTCTGCTGATAGTTTAGTTCTCTTAAGTTCACAAGTAACTATTTATTTAATAATGCCTCACATTAATTTGCCAACATAAGTTAATGATATTTCAGCAGTTGATAAGCTACTGGTAAAATTTCTATAGCAATAAATAAAAAAAGAGAACATTCCATCTGTCGTGCCTTAATCCAAATCCCAGGTCACTTGCCCACCACCTGATTTGTGGCCCATCATTAAGTCCCTTTTGTATTTTTATTCTACATTTTGAAAACTGCTTCAACTTGAAAACTGCTTAAGGCATGACTGGGTGTCATTGCTCAAGTCTGAGCAAAGTTGCTCAAGGCATAGTCCCCTGCCCCCTTCTTCCCTAGTCAGCATTTTATATTTTATCTTTGAATCATTATAGTGTATAAGGTTCATTATGGTGCAAGGATCTTTTCTAGGGACCACCCTGTCCTGTCCCAGCAGGGCCCCCACTCTCTTTGCCCAGAACATGATCCTAGCCTGTTCTGGGGAATTCCAGCCCCTTTTGCCCCATGACCCTCCACTCTGTTCTAGGAGGAACCCCCATATCTCAGGAAGGTTGCACCCTTGTACTCTTGACCCACATTTCCAAATTAGCCCTGAACTATGGCTGGCTTTTGTTTGCTACTGTACATTATGCTTCTGCTGGCCCCCCTCCCTGATTGTGGTTTTGACCTATATAATCAAGTTAGTAAATACCAAAGATCACCACTCATTTGAGTGAATACACTCTGATAGCCGCATGCTTAATTAATAAATCCACACCTAAATTTACCTTGAACCCAGGTCTCGGCTCGCTCTTATTCTCTGCACAACACATCTTCCATCCCTCTTCCAGAACAGCAATTTTAAACTATTAAAATAGTGACCCCGAAGAGTTAAGTGAACAGATATTGCAATTAAAGTTTAAATACATTTTTATATGAGACAACAGTGGCAAACACAAAAGGAGATTTTTGACACATATTAAAGAACAGAGATCACTGAGATTACATCCTTTTTTTGTAATTAATAAGTTGTCATGTATACAGAAGCACAATGAGAAGATAAAAATAATTGAAAGAATGAAAAAGGCTCTGTTTCAGCAGCCCCCTTCAGTTTTGGCTCACTGAAAATGCAGCTCAGGATTACCACCTAAGATCCCAATCCAGGCAGCTCAAGGCAAGAGCACTAAGTCTCTGCAGGATTGCTTACCACCCCCCCCACCTTGAACTCTGCAGGCCAGGAGCTTCTGAAGTAGCCACGTGGAGGAGGTGGTTGGAGGGCCACAGCTTCAGACTGCTTCTAGCTTGGAGCAATTGGCCAGATCCTCTCCCCCAAATTTCGCTGAGTTCCACTGACCTTTTCCCTTTGTCCTTGGCTCTTATGGGTTGGTAATTCTGGAAACTGCCACAGATGCCATTGATCTGCTCTCTTGAAAGCTCCAGCCATGGCTTCTCCTGGATGGCCTGGAGCTAAAACCACATGGGTCTAGGCTCTGCTCCCAGCGTGCTTCAAGGAGCCCTTTGCGTCCTTCTGCCACGCTGCCTTCAGCAGTCGCCTTGTTTCTCTGTCCTGATATGAGTTCTGGAGCTCGAAATTTGTTTAAAGTCATATTTTACAGGTATTTGAGGGGGTTATGGGGGGAGCCATGGAGTTCTCCTGTTTCTACTCCTCCATCTTGAATCTGCCCCCCAACCACAAAACTTTATAATCAACTTTAGTTGGTTCTAATGAAATTCATTTTATTTCATGGAGGGTAAACACTCACAACTTCAGTCAAATTGAGCTTATTCCTTATGTGAATCATAAATGATGGAAAGGTGAGCTCCAAGTCATGACCATATTTGAGTGGATAATATGATGTCTTAGTTCTTTTTGAGCCACAAAGAAAATGGTTTGGTATATTTGTGCTCTGGCAGTGTAGAAGAGTCCCCAAATAGACAATTTATACTCAGATAAAAGAGAAAAAAAACACATATCATCAAATTTGGCATACAACTTTGAAAGAAAACTATAAAAAGAACAAATAAAAAAGTCTGTCTCAACAGTAAAGAAGAAAATCAAAAGAGTTTTACCAACACTGAAAGAAACAAAAACTACAAGCAACATTGCAACATTAAATGGATAAAACCAGGAAATGGTTTATTAAATATATAAAGTAGGTAACCACGAATCTGACTTTAAAAAAGAGAAAAAATTGCTTTGATGATTTCAAAAATAAATAAAAAGAATTAGCAAGAAGTAAAAGAAGAAATAAAATAATTAAACATAAAGCATTTCCTAACTCATCACCCTTTCCATATAGCACTAATAAATACCCTCAAGAAGAGACAGGCAGTTTTGAACCACAATTAAAAGAAATCAAGTCAATAAGCATTTAGAAAGGTGATTTTGAACTTTAATAAAAAATCAAGTCAATAAGCATTTATTAAGTACTTACTATATAACAAACACTGCTTCAAGGTCTGGAGATTCATTCATAAATCAAAATAAAGATGGTTTCTGCCCTCAACTAACTTATGTCATAATGTGGGAAGAGAGTATATTAGATGAAGCTGAAAAGCAGAGGAGAGGAAGACTCTGCAAGGGCATGACTGAAAAAGAAG
Organism: Pseudocheirus occidentalis; assembly: GCA_028646575.1. Lineage (NCBI taxonomy): Eukaryota > Metazoa > Chordata > Mammalia > Diprotodontia > Pseudocheiridae > Pseudocheirus > Pseudocheirus occidentalis. The sequence continues at coordinate 978 of JAQQSW010019256.1, read as the reverse complement.
TCAGTTGAGTCAGAAAGAAGAAAAGGAATAACAAAGTAAATATAGCTGTACTGGAGGCCTTTATTTAAAATGGATAGTATTCAGAGAGAAAATGACAACACCAAAGGAAAGAATGACTAGAATTAGAGATCTCCCAGAAGGAGAAAGTTGGAATGGTTGGTATTGCTCATTCTTCATTCTCAAAGACGATCAATGAGATCACATGTGTGATGGCTTGATTTGCATGTGAATTGGACATGAGATAGGCAGAGCTATAGAAAGCCTCATTCTCTCCTTCAGAGTCAATGGTATTCCCAGTCCAGACAAAGATCAAGATGACTGGTAATGGTTCAGGGTTGGACATTATTATATATCTGGTTATTACAGAAGATTAGAAGAGTGAATGGGCACAATTCTCAGAAGGAGCGATCTTCAAGAATGCTGGTGCATTAAAAAAATAACATTTATTTTCACCCAATTGCATGTAAAAAATATAAGTATTTTTTAAGTTTTGATTTCCAAATTCTATCCCTCCCTTATTCCCACCACCCCAAGGTGCTACCTAATTTGATATATGTTACACATGCACAGTCATGTAAAACATTTTTATTAGTCATTTTAAAGAAAACTTGAACAACAGAAAAAGAAATAATATGCTTCAGTCTGTATTCAGATGACATCAATTCTTTGAAGGCATCATGAGTCCTTTGTGATTGTCTTAGATCATTGTATTGCAGAGAATAGCTGAGTCATTCACAGTTGTTCTTGTTGTTATACTGTTATATAATACTGTTGTAATTGTGTACTGTGTTCTGTTGACTCTGCTCACTTCACTTTGTATCCATTTGTAAAGGCAATCAGCAGTAGATTTCTGAGAGAATGCTACTGTGAGGAGCTTTTAAGATTTGGATTACACAGTTTTACTGAACACTCTGTTTATTCCATTACAAATCTTTATTCAGTACAATGTTCACAGTTTCAACAGTGCACAATATTATA
>JAQQSW010019255.1:0-11083 GCA_028646575.1 Pseudocheirus occidentalis | reverse complement strand
GTGCTGATCCTGAGGTGCATTTTCAGTGAGCCAAAATTTGTGGAGGCTGCAGAGACTGTGCCTCCTAATAGCTCCGGCAGCTGCAAAAACCCCAGCAATTTGGGACAGAGCTCTCCCCTCTGAAAGCAGAGTTCTGCTGAGCCCAAAAGTCAAGTAATTGACTGGCAACATGAGCAGGCAAAGGAAGCAAAGAAAGCTCAGCAACCCAACTTTAGATTCCTTTTATGGGGACAAAAAGGATCAAAGCATGGAACAGAAGGAAGACAACACAATCAGAACTCCCACACCAAAAGCTTCCAAGAAAAATGAAGACTAGTTACAAGCCACAGAGGAGCTTAAGAAGGATTCTGAAAACCAAAAAAGAGAAGGGGAGGAAAAATTGGGAAGAGAAATGAGAATGATGCAAGAAAATTATGATAAGACAGTCAACAAACTGACTCAAGAAAATAACACCTTAAAAATAGACTAATTCAAGTGGCAAAAGAGGCCCAAAAAGCCAATGAGGAAAAGAATGCCTTAAAAAGTCAAATTTGTCAGATGGAAAAAGAATCTCAAAAGCTTGCTGAAGAGAATAATTCCTTCAGAATTAGAGTGGAGCAAACAGAAGCAAATGACTTTATGAGAAATCAGCATACTATTAAACAGATCCAAACAAATGACCAAATAGAAGGCAATGTGAAATATCTCATTGGAAAAAATGCTGACCTGGAAAATAGATCCAGGAGAAACAATTTAAAAATTATTGGACTACCTGAAAGCCATGATCAAAAAAAAAGAACCTAGAAAGCATCCTTCAAGAAATTCTCAAGGAAATTGTCCAGATATTTTAGAACCAGAGGGCAAAATAGAACTTGAAAGAATTCATTGATCATGTCTTGAAAAGGATCCCAAAAAGAAAACTCCTAGGAATATTATAGCCAGGTTCCAGAGTTCCCAGATCAAGGAGCAAATACTACAAGCTGCCAAGAAGAAATAATTTGAATACTGTGGAAACACAATCAGGACAAACCAAGATCTAGCAGCTTCTGCATTAAGAGATTAAAGGAGCTGGAATATGATATTCTGGAGATCAAGGAAACTGGGATTAAAACCAAGAATCACCTACCCAGCAAAGCTGAGTATAATGTACCAGGGGAAAATTTGGTCATTCAGTGAGGTGGAGGACTTTCAAGCATTCTTGAGGAAAAAAACAGATTTGAACAGAAAATTTGACATTCAAACACAAGAAGCATGAGAAGATAAACATGGGAAAGAAACCATAAGGAGCTTATCAAAGTTAAATTATTTACATGCCAACATGGAAAAATGAGAATTGTAACTTATGAAACTTTTCTCAGTATGAGGATAGGTGAAAGGAATATAAATATAAATATATATATGTATATGTGTAATACATATATGTATTACATATATACATAATACAAACATATATGTAAGTATGTATACACATGTGTATATATAGAAGGGTATATAGTCATATGAATACATATGGGACTGTATGTATATATGTGTACATAGACAGAGGGCACAGGATCAATTGAATAGGAAGGGATGATATTTTAAAAGGTGAAACTAAGAGGCAGCAGAGGAATAGAATGAAAGGAGACAGGGAGAGACAGAATGGGGTTAATCATCTCATATAGAAGAGGCAAGGGATAATTGTCACAATGGAGGGGAAGAACAGGAAGGCAAAAAGATAATGAGTTAACCCTACTCTCATTGAATTTGGCTTAGGGAGGGAATGACATACCCTCTAAAATGGGCATCTTGCCCTGCAGGAGAGTAGGGGGGAAGTGGATCATGAGAGGGGGGATGATGGAGGGTTGGGGAGGAGGAAGGGTTGTTAGAAGCACACACTTCTGTAAAGGGACAGGAACAAAGTAGAGAATAGAACAAGGGGAGGGCAGGATAGAAAGGAGGGAAATATCATCAGTATTATACAATATGTCCATTGTGGAGATATTCTGCCTAATTACACATGTATGGCTTGTATTGAATTGCTTGTCTTTCCAGTGAGGGCGAGTGACAAGGGAGGAAGGGAAAGAATCTAGAATTTAAAGTTCTAAAATCATATGTTAAAATATATATATGTATATACAATCATTATTATTTACATGTAACTGGGAAATAAGATATACAGACACTGGGATAGGGAGATTCATCTTGCTCTACCAGAAAATCAGAGGGGTATAGGAGAGAGCACATTGAGGGAGGGGGTATACAGTGGGATTGCTGGGTTTTTTTGGTGGGGGTGTAGGGGAAAGACAGGGAGAAAATTTGTAACTCAAAATCTTGTGGAAATCAATGATGTAAACTAAAAATAAACAAAAGTTAATGTAAAAAAATAAAAAAGGGAGTTGAACTATAAAAAAAGGACTCATGATAACATGTTCTAATCTGCTGCAGGGGTGTGTAAGGACTTACTCTAACTGGAGTCAATCATTAGATTTTTTAGTGTGAGTATTTATACCTCAAGAAATCATCAAATGCTGTAAATCAGGGTTGGATTTATTGTTTTATTAATGATCTAGGCTTGAGAAAGTAATGGGAAATGTTAACAATGCAAATTAAACTTAAAAGTATGTATGTTGTTTCTACATAGCTCTTTGCATGTTATTGTCCTCCCACCCCCATTAGACTGTGAGTACCTTAAGAGGAGGAATTGTGTCTCACCTTTCTTTGTAGCATACTTAAGACTGCCTGGCACACAGTAGGTGATTAATGGATCTTTATTGGCTAACTCACCTAAATATTCCTTCCTGACCTAGTAGTGTTACGTTTGTATATCTGAATATATGTGTATATGAGTGTATACATGAATATGCATCTCATTATAATTTTTTAAACCTACATATTTTACACATTTAAAAATATTATTCTAAGAAAGGGTCCATAGGTTTCACCAGACTGCCAAGGGCTCATGTCCAGACAACATTAAGGATCTTGAAATAAAGGAACAAGGATGAGCCCTACTTATTGCTCTTTGCATCTGAATAAGAACTTTCTCCAGAAAGACTTCAGGCAAGTATTTTGAACGTGGATTAGCCTCCTCCACCTCAGTCCTGAATTAGATGAACTAGGGCCAGAAAATAAAAATATAACAAAACTGAAGACAGAAGGGATCTAGCAAAAATTCAGCTTGCTACATTCTCACCATTGTAAGCATTTGTTCCAAGATTAAGCTAAATGCAGATATTTGCATAAAGATTTTGAAGCTTGGCAGAGTCAGCAAACAATAGAGAGAGAGAGGCTATAAATGCTGCTGCCATACGAACTGAGCAATGAGGCCATATAAAAGATAATGAGGTGCCTGTTATAACAAATGGACTGAACAGAAGTCATCCTCTGGACCCTAGGACTTTAGGGGATTACAGTCAGGATGAAATGGTTAATAGAGGTTAGGAGTGGAAGTATAAATCTGGTGCTGCTACCTCCACAAGGAATGTCATTGCTGGAAGAGAAATGGAGGGATATTTGTAGAAATCCTCAGAGTATCCTAGCCACTAAGAAGCAGCTTTTCTGGCTTTGCTGAGTTTTGTTCTAAGAATCCTCAGGGGGGCTGGTGGTAGAACAAGAGAATACTACTGTATTTTCTAGGAAAGACTGACATTGCCCTAGTTCATTTATCTCTCACATTCTCTGATGGGGGGGGGGGGAAGAGATTACCAAATATACAATATTATTAAAAACTCTAACCCTTACCCCTTAGAACACTAAGAGGAAAAATAGTCAATTACACATGCCCTGGATTAGCAAGTCAAGTGGGAGTTTTGGAACTGTCGACCTCTATTAAAGATTTGGTTAACAGAAACAAACAAATAGCGATATACAGTTACAGAATTCATTCCCCAAAGCTAGCAGATTTGTACAAGGAGTGCAGGAGCTGAGTTCTAACTGATGAACAAAGGATGAGAGAGTTTAAGTACATTTCAGGACCATCCCAATTCAGGGTAGCTGTGCCACATAAATTTGTTATCCCCGCAAATGTTTAATCATTGTATGAGAAAAGCAATTTTCTTAATTGAATAAATGGTAAATACAATAAAACAAGAGAGTTGACAAAGTGTCAAGTGAAATTATGATCCAGGATACCTGTGTTTTCTTTACCATTAACATTCCGTAACATGGTATATATTCAGAAAATGTTAAGATAAGATAAGGTCCCATTACTCAAGTTAATGCCTCAAGTTAAGGGTCTCATCCTTGAGAGCCATTGTTAGCCTCATCAGGTTCCTTGACATTAGGAGAGGTATTCTCTAAGTTCACTCAGAGAGTAAGACAAGGCTGGGTCTGTTTGGAATTTATGATCTCAGGATGCCTATTTTAAATCCCTCCTCCAGCCTTATCTGGTCTCTGGAGTGGCTGACAGAAAAAGAGCCTTTTTAAAACAAGGCAAAGCAGTGTGTTTGATTAATTCAGACTTTTGCCAATATATGGTATTTAATGATTATCAGAAGTGAGACCAGAGGGAATGATAGTGGTACATAGAAGAAGGATTAATCACTTCCGAACTTCTTTACAATACCTCCCAAAAAGAATTATGTGGTAGATATAAAGTGATCACAATTGAATTCAGAAAAAAAGACTTCCCCAGGAATTAAAATACTACTTAGACTCTTCTTCCCTTTTAAAATTGGAATATTTGCTGTTCTCTAATATTGTAAACTTTTTTTCTATTTTCCATGCTATCTCAAATAATATTGACAGTAGGTCAGCAATCATACCTGCTTGCTCTTTCCAAACTTAAAGATGATATTTGTCTCAGCTAGATGACTTGAATTTTTCTAGGGCAAATGAGTGCTCTCTTACTATTTTCTTGCTTAAGTATTAACTCACTTAATTGTTTTTGTCATGTTTAGTGTAAAATATGTGCTTATTGACAGAGAAAAATGTAACAATTGATTAGCTCTGTTTTCATTTGGAATAATCCCATCTACCCCCCCCCCAACCCAGGACTCTTATCTCTCTTTTTTTTTAATATTTTCATCCCTTTTTTCTTAATAGAGATGAAAAAATTCGCCTTTTCATACATAACTTCCCTTGCAAACCTCAGTTCATTCTGAATTTTAGCATCTCTGACATTATTTTTACGAAACTATACCACACTCATATTTATTCTCTATCGTCTAGCTTTTTCATAAGATAGTTGATTTCTGGCCATTTGATTTCCCTTTCCACTCCTCGGTTGATACAGTCACAGAAATAAAGGGGAAAATAACAGAAGCGATAACATATTTATATATTAGCAAAAGAAAAACATTTTTAACATACTGTTATCTTTATGAAATTTGAAATCTTGTTTGAATGGGAAGAGGCCAGGAAAAGACTGGTCATGACCCTGAGGTTTTGTATAATGCTGAACTTACTAGCTCTGAGTTTAATCAGGAGTTAGAAATTGAGGAAGAAGCCAGTCACTAAAATTCCTTTTCATCTCTGTTTGGAAGGGGTAGGAGAAGGAGATGATATTTCTCTCTCCTTCCCCATGTCTTCAATGATGCTGTGCATTGTGGCTGTTTAGGTATTCACTCAACTCTTTGAGGCCCAAAAGACACAAATCCATCAGGGAATAGAGACAAACACTCTCTGGAAAGTCACTGAAAAAAGGCAGCAACTTGAAAAAAGAAGCAGTTTCAAGGAGCATAACCCTAGGAAGCGAACCAGTTTGGTCACCAGGTCTGATAATGAAGTGTCCAGATGCAAAGAACAGCAAAACCTGGGAGCCTAGCTTAACAGCCTGCTCCATAGAGGTACTGCAACCCTGAAGGAGCATGAAGACTCCATGAGGTTTGAGTGGCCTTAGAAATATGTTTCCTACCTGTATGACTCATCTAATCAAAACTTCTCATTTTACAAATAAGCTGTCTGAAGTCATGAACATAGTAACCAAGTCAAGATTCTCTTACGTTTACACATCATTGCACCTCTGTGACACAAGTGAGAGTTAAAAAAAAAAAAGAAGAAGAAGAAAGGATTTCGATTGTGGAGTTCAAAAGGGACACCTTCATGCTCATTATGGCTATGTTTACTTACTTCCTAACCCTAGTTTCATTTCTTCTCTTCTAGCCTTAGAACTAACGTGTATCATTATTTTCTTTGCACCAAATGCAGTGTCATGTCCCTATATTTTAAGGTCAAGAGAAAGAGGCAAGATAGATTTAGATTTTCTTTTTTTTTGCTTTTTGGAGGGCAGTTGGGGTTAAGTGACTTGCCCAAGGTCACACAGCTAGTTTTTTGTGTTAAGTGTCTGAGGCCGGATTTGAACTCAGATACTCCTGACTCCAGGGCCAGTGCTCTATGCACTGTGCCACCTAGCCGCCCCGATTTAGATCTTCTTTGAAGAGATATGGTGACTTTCCATCTCTTCTTCATACAAACTTTGAGCAATTGAAGTACTTCCTAAATTAATTTAATTAATTAATGCTAAATGCAATAATAAATATAATAAATAATAACACTGTTTTTCTGATGGTGACCACTATCCAAAATTAAAATAGCCAGTATAAAGGTTCCAAGGCAAAACAAAATAGATGACCAAAGAAAGAACATAAGAAATTGTTCAAAGATGGAGTAAGTCAAGTACCATGTATAGAATAGCAAGACTTATATTTCCTCAAGCTAGGGTGAATAATGACAGCTAGGTGGCACAGTGGGTAGTGCTAGACCTGGAAACAGACAGACATCTTCCTGAGTCCAAATCTCTTCTCAGATACTTGCTAGCTATGTGACTATGGGCAAGCTTCATTTTTCTCACATGTAAAATGAGCTGGAAAAGGAAATGGCAAACCAGTCCAGAATCTTTTCCAATAAAACTCCAAATGGGATCACAAGGAGTTGGATATGACTGAAAAAAACTGAACAATAACAAAATGGTTAATGGAGAACCTCAAGGGAATCGTATTGTTTAAGCCACTTAGATTGAACCACTGGCTAAAAAATCAGGCGTGTTTTTAAAAGATAAATAAGAGATAACAGAGTCTAACTTTTTTCAAGTTCACTTGTAAACTAAATCTGGTGGAGATCAAGGATCTTCTAGGTATTAGAACTCCACTAGTGGAAAACCCAATATTGCTTTTAAATTATAATTATCAAACAAATGGATCACAATGGATACAGTTCAGTAAGGAACATAAAAATCAAGCAAATTGATTATGAAGAATTTCTCAAAAAATACTATAAAAATTAATCCTTTTAAAAATGAAATTATTAAGGAAATCCCAAAAACAAATGAAGTGAATGAATAAATAATTGATAGCTATCCAAGGCTATAGGGACTTACTCATGGTCAAGAAAAAGGAAAAGAAAAGAAAAGAAAAACAGACTCCTAGTGACTTTTTAAGAAGGAAAACATTTTATCCACCTCTAAATTTGGAGAGGATGAAGAAGTTTTCAACTATTAATCCATCCCCAGCCCTGGAGTCAGGAGGACCTGAGTTCAAATCTGGCCTCAGACACTTAACACAAAAACTAGATGTATGACCTTGGGCAAGTCACTTAACCCCAAATTCCCCTGCCTTCCCCCTCCAAAAAGCAAAAAAAAAAAAAAATCAAAACTATTGATCCATTCTCCAGAATAGTAAAGAAGCAGGATAGAAAGAAAACTCTGTTTCCCTGGTCAACCACAGGGAAAAAAGGAAGAAGGATAGAGCAGTAGAAGTGGAGCTAAATCTTAATCCTCTGATGAACCCAAAGGAAAAGAAAACAAAACTGTAGTAGAGCCAAGGGGTTGCTTCTCAACTGACTGACCAAAAGTAAGAGGACAAAGTTGAGAGATTGGTCTTCAATGGGTCTGTGTCCTCAATACCCACCTACTATTTCTGGTCAAGAGCAGCTATGTGGCACTTTGGATAGAGTGTTGGGCTTGGGAATCAGGAAGATTTGCTTCCTAAATTCAAATTTGGCCTCAGACATTTTATTAGAAGTGATATTCTGGACAAGTCACTTAACCCTATTTGCCTCAGTTTCCTCACCTGTAAAATAAGATAGAGAAGGAAATGGCAAACCCCTCCAGTGTCTCTGCCAAAATCCCAAATAGGGTGACAAGGAATAAGACACAACTGAAAAAACCTAAACAAATTTTGGTCAAGCTTGGATGCTACTAGTTGTATTTCTTCTTTCAAATGTGGGGCAATATCTATTTCTTCCTAAGTTCTGAGCTCTGTCTTTCAGTCTGTGGAGTTGTTTTCAATAGACCAGTCTGCTGCATTACTGAATGATCCAACCTCTATCCCAGTCTAGTCTAGATGAATCATTAGAAATTACAGTTTTGAATAAAGGTATTAATGAACAGAAAACCACCCTCCTCAATCTGTGAGACCCTGGGAGTCATTCTAGTGCTGACTTTAACCAAGCGGGGAAGGGATTTGTTATTTTATACATATCTCCCATAAAGTGTCATTTGTCAAGGATGACTGAGCTGAGATGGTGTGATAAAAAGCTAGAGATTATTGTATTATATTGTTAAGTTTTATTGTTTTTTAATTCTCGAATAAGTATAGTTTGAGGTAATGATTTTCTATTGTCTGAAAGTGCTTTTTGGTGTTTAAAAAGATATGAACTATTTGTCCTTCAAGTAATTACTCTCAATATACATTTATTTAAGAATGTAAAATATCTATTTGACAAATTTTCAAAGAAAGGAAATACATAACTTCATATTATCTTGCTTTCCTCCATAAAAGGAAGGTAAACATTCAAGGAGAAAAAATAACAACCATGTAGGCACATGATAACAAATTCAGTGGTCCATCTGGCTTCTTTTACCAATGCTCTATAATACAGGAAATAACTTCTACTGTGGTTAGTTTGTGGTTGGGCTACATAGTTTGTGAAAGTGGTTCAATTATAGCTTTATCCTCTGTAACAGTAGGGCCATAGTAGGTGGGATGCTATTTGATCATAAGGATTACCCAATTTACAATCTCATAGCTTGTAAAAGAGATCTTCAAAGATGGTAGCCTTCAAGCAAGTTCACCATAAAAGTGAATGAAACAAAAAAAACTTATTCATAGTATTTATCTATCACAGTGGTAACAAACTCATGTAGAAATGTGTGCCTGCAACAGCTTATAGGCTGTGTGAAGACAGGTTAATATTAGCTATGTTGTATTATATTTTTATTTGTTTAAACATTTCCCAATTACAAGCATGCCTCATTTTACTGTGCTTTCCTTTATCGAACTTCACAGATATTATGGACTCTTAGGATTTTGGTTTTGGTTTTTTTGCTTGTTTGTTTTACAGATTGAAGGTTTGTGGCAACTCTAGGTTAGCCTGAGAAGGTCTATCAACACTGTTCTTCCAACAGCATTTGCTCACATCATGTCTCTTTGTCATATTGTTTTAATTCTCTCAATATTTCAAGTTTTTCATTATTATTATATCTGTAATGGTGATCTGTGATCAGTGATCTTTAATGTTCCTATAGCAATTGTTTTGGGGCATCACAAACCATACCTATATAAAACAGTGAACTTAATAACTGTTGTGTGTATTCTGATTGCTCCATCTCTCTTCCCTTCCTCTGGCCTCTCTATTCCTTGAAGCACAAAAATGTTGAAAAATATTACATAAACTTAGTTGATAAAGTAGGGGCAGGGTGTGAGAGAACTGATCCAATTTTGGAGTATCACATTCTACAGAGAAATCTTTTGTGAAAAGAAGAGTCAATTAACGTGTCAAACTTCATTGTTGTCTTATTTTTAAGAAATTGCCATAGCTACTCCAGCCTTCAGCAAACACCACCCTAGTCAGTCCACAGCATTAACATCAGGGCAAGATCCTCCACAATACAAGGCAAGATTATGACTCATTGAAAGCTCAGGTGGTAGTTAGCACTTTTTAACAATACACCATATTTTTATTTATGGTATGTACATTTTTAAAAACATAATACTCTTGTAAACTTTATAGATCACTGTATAGTATAAGCATAACTTTTATATGCACTTGGAAACCAAAAAAATTATGTCTCTTTTTATTGCTGTGTTTTCTGTATTATGCAATATCTCTGAGGTCTGCTTGTATATTTTAATCTCTGCCAGTGAGCCTGAGTCCTGATCTATAGGACCTAGATTCCATATATAATGATTAACTATTTATGGTGGCCATACTTTATACAGTTATGAAAATAATTAAAATTAGGTGATGAAAACCTAAGTTTCCACATGCATATTCATCTTTCCATAGCCTAGAGTCAATGTCTAAACTCAAAGGAAAAGACAATTGATTGGATAACTATAAAACCTTGTACATAGTTTATTCATGGAATAAACAAATGAATCAATGAATAGTCAAGTTCTTAAGGAAATTAATTTTGAGTGATAAAAATGAGATTCTTTTCCTTATGTTTACAAAGGTTTTGGAATTCTCAGAGGATAAGTATTTAAGCTCTATTGCCTACATTTTTAGTTTAGGCAAGATTCAACGATAGATAGATAGATAGATAGATAGATAGATAGATAGATAGATAGATAGATAGATAGATAGATATAGATATAGATATAGATAAATAGATAGACAGACAGATAGATTGATAGATAGTGACAGACAGACAGACAGAGTAAGAGACAGGAAATCTGCTCCTGCAACAAAAAAACACTCTGGATTCTCCTAGATTAGGGACAAATCAAGTCAAGTTATAGAGGGTAAATACTGACATGCAACTTACTCCTCAATCTCTTTGAATATACACAAATAATGGAATGGAATTTTTGTTCCCTCCTCCAAATAAAATTTAATACAAGTATTCTAAGAAGGAGGATAACCTAGTACCTAAAATTTTCCCTGGTTATATTAAGCACATTAACTATTCCATTAACTCTTTGGGTCTCCAGGAGATTTATTCCTTTCCTGGACTTATAGATTCCTGAAGAACTATTATCTCTTTCATCTTTACAGATTAACAATAATTCTGCTCATATAAACTTATATGAACATCATATTATGGTATGTGTATTATATATGTGATATTTACATATAAATATATGAATGGATATGTATTTGTATATTAAAGCTTTTAAAACCAATTCTCAATTTTTATTACACTAGACATTCAGTAAAATACAACTCGGATGTCTTGTTACAG
>JAQQSW010019254.1:0-11083 GCA_028646575.1 Pseudocheirus occidentalis | reverse complement strand
CAAGTTTCTTAGACTCAAAGATTGTTTCCCCTCATCTTTTTGCTGGTTCTATTGCTCCAGATTTGTTTGGGGGTATTATTTTATGGTTGTCTGGAAGTGAATATGAGAGAGTTATGGCAATTTACTGATTACTCTGCATCTATGCTCCTGGAAGTATGAGTCCCTTACACTATTTTATCTAATTAAATTCAACCCAACATTCTAGCTTGTTGAAACCTTGGAATCTGACTCTATTATCCAGTGTATTAGTCATCCTTCCCATTTTTGTGTCATCTAAAAACTTAATAAGTATATCCTTAGTGTCTTCTGATAATAACAATATTAAACAACACAGGGATAAGGAGAGATCCCTGGGGGAACTCCAGTGTAGATAACCTTCCAAAACAGTGAGAATGGCAACTCTTTCTGAATCCACCTAAATGCACTATTGTCTAGCCTCCATCTGTAATCTTGTCCATAAGAAGAGCCTGAGAACATCTGTGTAATGCCTTCCTATCTCTAAACAATTTTACTCCTACTTTAAAACCTCCAGGGTCTTCCATTGGCATAAACTCCTAGCCTGATCATTCAGTTCTCTGTACCACCTACTTTGAATCTACTTTTCCAGTTTTATCTCATTCTACTCCACTTTACACATTCTATTTTCCAGACAAAATGATCTGCTCTTTGTCCCCTGTTCTTGTCCTGCCTTTCTTCTTACTATACCTTTGTGATTCTGTTTTCCCAGTTTAGAACGGACTTGTCTAAAACTCTCCTTTTCAGGTTCCTCCCTTTATTCAAGGCACAACTGAGGAGCTAGAGCCCCTTTCTCCCCTGAAACATTCCTTGACTCCTAGCCTAAGCATGTTCTTCCTCTCCTAAAATTTCCCATAGTATATGCATAGACTAATTCCTTTGCACTTATTATACTCTCTTTGTACCATAGTCCTTTGTGAATTCCTCTCCCCATTAGAGTCAGTTCCACAAATATTCAAGGGTCTGTTATGTACTAGGCAATAGAGATACAACAACAAAAAATAAAGTAGTCTGCTTTCAAAGAGCTTTGGTTTTACTGACGGTTACATGTATATAGACTAGGAGAGAGAAAGATGGAGAGGGAGATAAAAGGGAGAAAGTACTCCTTGAGAACAAGATCTGTACCGTATTTTTCTGTGAATCTCTATTGTCATGCATATAGTAAGTGGTCAATATTTATTGAATTGAATTTTCAACATGGGAGTCCTCTGAGATAATGCCTAATTTAGGAAAGAGACAGGGACCTAATCCTCTCTCCAGGAAAACCAGACTGACATTTAGTCATTAAAATCAGCAATAATTTCTTTTGGAACACCCATCCCAAGTCTTCCTCTTCACCCTGGGAGAGAAGCCTTGAGACTTTTTGCTTCCAAAATCTCTATTCCCTCCTCAAAAATACTCAAGGCTTATTTGGAGATGTCATCCTCTAAATACCATGCAAAAAGCAAAGCAAGCTACCTGAGAGGTAGAATGGAATGAACATAGATGCAGATGGGTATGTAGGCATTCCCACATAATAATTATAAAATTCATGTTTATCAGGCAGTAGCCCTGATTTATGCTTTGGTTGGACTGTGTTCAGTTCTGGGTACTATGGTATAGGAAGAACACTGATAATGGGGATTTTCTCTCTTCTGCAAAAGACTAAATGGGAGGCAGGGGCACTAGAGGGCTGCCATCAAGTAATTAAAAGGCTGTTCTGAATTTTGGGGACACAAATGAAAGCAATAGAGATCACTCAACCTGCCATTTTCCTATTCCTTTATGAGGCAGTGCATCCTGACTTGATAGTGCAAGATAAAGACTGCTCTTTCATGGCAGCAGAGAGAAATTAATGGAGTTTGACCAATCACCAATCAGTGTCTGATGCTGACAACTGAGTGAATTCAAGCAGAGAAGAAGAAAACAGAACATTTTAGATTCAATGAGTTAGGCGACTGAGTAAAATTGGAGGAAACATAGAGCAGAGGCTTTTTATATATGCCTAACCTTTGACACCAAGCACAGCCATACTGACACCACTTATCCTGGTAGCACCAACAGAGAGAGGACAAATGGACCATGTGTTTGGCCCATGGCTTCTACTCTTATGCTCTAATGTTCCTTGTAAAATGGGAAGTAGAAAGGCAAGACAGAGGCAAATCAAGCCAAATATTTTGTTTATGTTTCAGTATTAAGCAACTTAATAAAATCCTAGCTAACTAAAAACAAATTACTTCATTCTGTGGTTAATAGGACTCTGAGTTAAAACTGTGAAGTTAATTACCTTAAAAATAGAGTTCTTCAGGGTCACCACTTACCCATATGAAACCTATTTACAAGACTCCCTGTAATCCCAGACACAAGAAACCACAAAAATCTGTAATAAATATCCAAAGATAATCCATAACTGCACAATGCAAAGAAAAGCTCTACTGTGACTTTTTCTTTCTCTAACACACATGGTTTAAATCTCTACTCCTTGGTGTGTACTTGATGTGAGATTCTGCTATCATCATACTGGGAAACCTGTAATGTTCAGACACTACAAAAAGCACTAAACTCAATTACAAATGCCATCTTTTCATATATACAAAATCCAAGGCTCTTAGGGATAACTGTGTAATGAGAGTGAGCTGTGCCACATTTAGCAGCTGTAACACCATTCATCTTGACATTTTCCCCATCTATTTCAGTCTTGTAGAAAGCTACTACTCCACAGAGTCAATTTGTTTCAGATATCTGGCTTTGGTTGTGATCCTTCAGCAACACACATATACCTGGGATGGAGGCTGTTTGACAAAAAGAAACATGCTTCAAACATGCCCACTGGGAGCCATCACACACTTTCCTAAATAAAGAGTGATCTTCATGCTCGAAGTGAAATTCCCCCACGCCCCTGTATCTTAAATAGGTTAAAAGTGAGTGTAGGGAATGGGGATAGGTTAGCAACAAAATTTACCCACACGGCAGCATTTGTCAACACTAGAATGCCACAAAAAGATGTAGGTAGGTAGCACTGTTGGAAATGTAAGAACCATCTTTAATTTTCAAGGTAACCCACCTTGGTATCTGAACTGATTCTTAGTTTACAAATGTTGACACCTTCTGCTCCCCTGCAATGAAATTTTACTATATGAACCGTTTGATTCTTACCTTTCAAAAACTTTTGGATTCACTACTTTTAGCTGAGTTGATGTCAGTCACACACATAAACACAGAGCCATAACTAGGCATGCTTGGGGGCAAAGAGTGCTTGGGTGTGGAGTGGGAAGGAATACGACCATAAGCCAGAAGGAAAAATGGCACTAGAAAGTCAATGACTGCTGACAGACTCTAAAGTTCAGTACCCAATCTCAAATCCCCAATCTCCTTACTCTGAGTACAGTTCTGCCCATGGGCCACTCCAGTTTTCCCTTCCCACTGCATGGTTCCAAGAAATTGTTGGTCAAAATGACTCCAAACCTTCAACATCGAAAACATCCTTCCACAGCTTTTCAGTAGTAACCCACTATTCCATCTTATGGTGAGAACTAGGCTCAATCCATAAAGACTGATAAATATGGAAATCTTAAATGTGGTCAAGTAGGATTAAGGGATTAATCAGTGATAAATCCTCAAAAAAAAAAGAATGTCGTTAAGAAAAACACTAACCTCAATGATTTGCTACAGGTGACAAATAACAAAATGGAGAGAAAAGTAGTCACATCTATTGTCCCGTCATTAACAACATTGTTTTCAGTTTTCAATTCTTTGTATTATAAAGGAATACAATATTGGTGATTTGATATGTAACAGGCAGTTGTATTTCGTTTAATTTAATGGGGATTTATACAAAAGCCAGAAATATTGATGTAAAAACTTCAATAAAGTAACTGGTTTTGGAATTGATTACAACCACCATCAAAGAGGTATAGAATAAATTAGTTTTCAACAAAACATGAAAGTCATTCATGGTATAAATAATATAAAGGAAAATGGATAAGTCAAGACTAGAAGTAAAACAACAGCACTTAAATAAAAAATAAGATCATTAGTGAGTTCAAAACAAATCCTAAAGGACATAGGACATACTTCGATCAAAAGACTGATATTATTGGTTCCCAGAGACACGTTGCATACAGAGGGGAAAAACTAATAAAGATCTAGGGGAAAACCAAGGCATGCCTTATCCTTAGTGAGTTCTTCTGGCCACATGACAAACAGAAGATGCAATGTGGGAGAATGATATTCATCTTGAAGATATTGGGGCTCCACACATAATCAATTAAGTAACAAAACCCAGTTCTAAAAGGACAAAGAAAAAGTTGAAACAGAATAAGAATGCTCATTTTGGGCAGGCACTCAAACAAAATGTGGGAAAAGAGATCCTGACCCAAGGACAGCAAAGTCCTTGGGGATGGGTGTGGGGGTGTGGTGGAGGTGGTAAGAGAAGGCTAGGGAGGAGCATATTTCGAACAGGATTACACTCTTTACTCATAAGCCAATATTTCAGTGCAATCAAGTGCATCCTTAATGTGCAAAAATCTATCTTTATGAGATGCAGCAGAGCAGAGAAGGAACTTGCTTTTGAATGATTACTCTGAAAGTCTAATCAAAGACATTCTTTGGTGTTATCAAACACAGATGTGCAAACGGAGGGGGCTAGAGATGGTCTCTCATTGAAAAAGATTGGCAACAAGATTGAGGTGGATTCAAGTACCTTGAATTGAATTCATCTCCTCATCACACCAAATCCTACATATATACCTGGGAGGCTCTTCAAAGTCTACACACATGAAATAATGTTCAACACATGTTTGCCTGTGATGTACTTTTAACCTAAGTCCAAATCTTCACAAGCTAATCCAGAAAGCCAAGGCTTTTTGAGACAAGAGCAGTACGCAGAAGATACTGACCTAAGCAAGGAAACATTCAGATGCTGGTCTAGCATGGAAGAGTGTCCAGCTGTAGCAAGTCTACAGCTATAGAGTCCTTACCTCAGCCAAGTCTGATAACTGCCTCTTGGTGTCCTGGGGATACTTTTCCTCATATTTAATGTGTGTTTACACACTAAGTAAAAGAAACCCAGAAAAGTCTGCACTCCATCATATGACATCATCAAATAAAATACTGTATGACATAGTACAGCCTTTTTTCTCTTTTCTTTTTTGTGAGCTTGGGGAGGGGGGAAGGGCTCCCTCTTCCTTTTCTAACTAAAGCACTTCACACATAACACTTTATGATTGGAAAAGTGTCAGGTATATGAGTTAGACTCACTAATTATACTCCAATTTTCATTTGGAAGTTTAATTATATCTCTGATTCTTATCTCTGAAAAAATGCTAAAGAAAAAAATCCTTAACTATAAATGAATAACTGGTGTTCACTGCTCACGCAGTTTCTTTAGTTGAAAAAATTCGTGCTATGGATATCATCAAAGCATTCGTAGACTTGGATTTCTTGTCTATATTTATCTGCTTTGAAAAATTAAGTAACAAACCCCAGCAAATTATTTCCTATTTGCTATCTGATCCTGAAAATCTATCTCACACTGACAGAACTTAGAAAGGCAGGGTAGAGTGGATCATGAGAAATAACCTACGTAATAGACTCAAGAAGAAGACTATTTTTGGTGTTTGTTTTCCTACTCTCTTTGGACAATTCATTTGAGGGTTCAGCTGTAAAGCCTACATTCCCTAAATGAACACTTTGGAACAGCAAATGAAACAATGTAAAACAGGAAAGCTAAAGAGATTACCAATTTCTTTCTTATTTCCTGCAGATCATTTCCAGACTATCTTTTGTATCTTTCTGTCCCAAAGTGCAGGCATCATTATTAACAATGGACAGAAGACAAGGATGTTTTGGAGAGGCCAGTTGTTCAGGAAATAGCTATCATTTGGTAAACAGCATAATAAACACTTTATGATCTTTGATGCAATGGGTAATGAGGCAGTACAAACATCAGCATGCACAATATCAGTGCTAAGATTACTCTCTATCTCTATATGGATTTCTGCTTATTTTACTTGCATTTTCCTTACCAATTTTTATCATTTCTCTAAGTTCAACAAGTCATTCTGTAACATTAACTTGGCTTTAAAAAATTATCCTTTGACCTCTGCTATTACATACCTTATCTAGTTCAGTAAGAAAATGTATACGGTATTTCATTTCCTCAGTAAACCAACATGTACAGTTAAATGCCCCCACAACAGCACTCCAACCATTGTCATTTCAAGAGATATTTGTAATAACATCATTAATGAATTATGAACAAAGTGTATTACAATTTCTTGAAACTCTACACCATCATTAAGAAGAATGCCCAAGATGCAAATTTGTTAGTCACTGATGATCTAACTGCCCCCAATGGGTTGGTTTGCCTTATACAGTATTTCCACAGAACTAATTAATAGCATTAGGTAGAGAGTATACCTGAACTCTGCTACATTAAAAGAATAAAATAATAAATCTAAAAATTAAGGAAAATGTTTAGAGGAACTGAGCAGCATTTATGTATAGTTAGAGGCTCCAGAGTTTGAACAAGCTCATTAGGAACATTCCCAGTTTATCTTCCCTATCATTTTTGAAGAGTTCTAAACCGTAGAATCAATGAAAGCATTACATGCTTACTATGTGCAGAGCTCTCTCTGTGCTAAGTGCTGGACATACAAAAGGAAAAAGTAAGATAGCTCCTGCTTTCAAGGAACTTACATTCTAATAGGGTGACAACATAAATGATTTTTAACTTCAAGTAAGATGGAAAAGTCTCATGGGCTTGAAGCTGGGTAACAAAACAGATGTTAATGTCTTTTTAAAAAATGTCATTTTCACTGACAGATGATACATATTTTTAATGTTAAACCATATGACAGCATCAAGGATTTTGGTGGTAAAACATTTTCCCTTTATCTTCAGTTATCAGACTACATTTTCATGGGGGTTACTTCACAGGATAATGGTTAAGGGCAATAGGTTGGAAGCATGGCTATTTCAAAGAACCTTGAATTCAAGATCCCAAGCTGTCTTCATCAGGATAGCAGAGAAGATGGTGGTAAGGTTATTGCTGGTAATCTGACTTGCCTGGCCCATGTTAACTCCCATCTCTCCCTCAGAGTGTCTTGCTGCTTCAGCTAGGGTGGTTTTAAATGTTTCTGTCTTCATTATCTCACTTCTCCTGTGTGATATCTTTCCCTTCAATTCTAGCCCTGTTCACTGTCTTCATTGCCACCCTGGTTCTGCACCTTTCCCCCTCACCTATCTGTATCAATGCTCTAGGGTTACTCACCTCTAATTATGCTGTTCTGTCACTTTAAGATCATAGCTATGGTTTATTTTTTTCTGGGCTGAAAAATCACCAAGACTGATATAACAAATGTCTTATTAAAAGCATGATGAAACAAGTCTTCTTATTCAGACTCAACGAATACCCAATTGCCAAATAACATAGTGAAGATACCAACAAGAATTTCAAAGGATAGAAGATTCACCAAATGTAGAATATAGATAGCCTGGGTAAAAGAAAAAGGATGAAGCATTTGAGACAGGACAGGCAATTTGTATTTAAAGCTTACTTCTATATTTGCATTTGGATTCACTTATGTTGTAAATATCTCTGAAGAAATCATGTACATTATTAGGCTGTCATGAAAAATGCCTGAGGTTTTAAGCACCAAAGTCTGTGGTAAAAAGTCAGTGTCAGCTAGACTCTACCAACACCTTTTGAGTCTTTCTCTATTTTCATTATTTGCTTGGTTGTATTTATGTCAGAAGTAAAGGGACTGTGGCAGGCAGGGGTGGTATGATCCTATTACTTTGATATGATATCAAATGGAACACTCATATTTATTTCTCGGATTATGCTGAATTTGATATGAAATATTTCTAGGGATTGTGTTTCTTTCTATATTTTCTGCTCCAAAGATTACAAATATAAGACTTTTAAAGACTGAGACTCCCTGGCATGATCTCCTATTCAGATAGTGGTTGTTTTTTGAAGCTTATGCTAAATGTAAATGATATTGTTCATCTTTACTTAAGACTTTGGAATTTTCATCTTTTACACTTTCAAAAAGTAGTTTAAGTTGTATCTTTGTGTCTGGACTGTTCACTCTTGTTGAACTGACAAGTAAGTGGTTACTGAAGCAAGTGTTTTATGTTTAATAGTTGATCAATTTAATCAAAATGGTCAAATTAGTCATGGTATCAATATCATATTAAAGAATTCAAGTTTTTAAAGGTTCATTGTTAACCAGGGTTTGGATCCCAGGTTGGCTTGTCTCCGAGGTTTTCCTGGGCAGTCATAATGGATTAAAACCTTAAATAATTCTGAAAAAAAGGAAATGCAATGCTGAGAGGACCAAAGGAACCATAGATTGCAGTATAGATATGCACAAAATTTGATTTAAGAGCTTTCAGACTACAAAGTGTTCATGATTAATCCAGGCAGAACTGAGGAGTTGTACTCAGGAAAGTAACTTGGCTAATAAATATAGAGTATAGTACTCCATGATATAACCATTGCATTTGTTTCTTGGCCATACTAATGACCTGCAGTTTCATTCTGAGCAAGCAACGTTTTCTTAGGAATTTTCTTATCTTTCCACTGATGCTCATGCTGTTTGAGGCAGTACTGTGGCCATACATAGCCTATGGAGAGATGTGGGGTTGTTTTGCTCATCCAAACTCAGTTCCATCTTGTTATCTTGTCTTTCTGCCTCTATTTCTACTCCAGGGAGTCATTAAATTTCATTATTCTGTATGTTTCTGTACTACTAGTATCTCTCTTTGTGCTTCTGGTTAAGACCATTAACTCTGCCCTTGTTTTTCCTCAGCTAAAAATAATAGTGTTAATATAAATAAAACAAATTCATTTATAAATAAATAAAATGGATAATTAAAACATAAAAACATGAATAAAAAGTAGAAATTAAAATGTATCTCATTGGTGCATTCCCCATTCTTACCACCTTGAAAAGTAATTATTCTCTCTAGTACAAAAAATACAGTAAACTCACTAGCAGCTCCAATTTATTCTTCCTACCTTTTGTAGCTCTCACGTGAATAGGAAGTTCTTGCTAACTAGGCTATGCTTTGTTGTTTCGATTGAAGAATTTCAAGCACACTCAGTGTCCTAAGGTACTTCCTAAATTCTCTGCTCTGGGCAATCCTAATCATCAGTCAATCAAATAATCAACCAAGACTGATTTAATAAACTCCTACCACTAGTGAGACAGTGTGTAAGACAAAAAAATGGTTTAGCCTCTGCTCTCAAGGGGATTATAATCTAGTGTTGAAGATCTCACACAATTTCTGCATATTTAGGTACATGTGATGAAATATTCACACCAACCAAGCAATCTACTTGAAAAGATTCTTCACATATGTGTATATTCAGAATCTATACAGATATATTGCTTTTACAAAAGCATGATTACTACCAAAGTAAATCATTTAGAAAGAATTCATCAAATCCTCATGAGTTACTCAAATTTTACCAGCAGTTATTTTTATAGAGTGTTTATGTTTCTAGTCTATGACTACAAAGGAAGGTGGACAAATAACTTTGTCTTGACATGGACCAATCTGTAGGGCAGAAGAAAGAAGTGAAAAGTTGTAAAGTCAAGTTTTAAGCAACTACAACAAGCAATGTTTGATGGCAAAAAGGGCAATGTAAATCATGTCAAAATCACTTAAGACGAGGACAATAGAAGCACCTAAATTGTTCCTCAAATCCATACTGAGGTTAGAAGGAGAAAGCCTTTTTTATTTCCTAAATGTTTTTATCCCATGGAATGTGTTGTCCACACAGGCCTGGAAAAAGCACTACAGATTTAAAAAGCTGACTCACTGAAGGAAAGCTGACAGTTATTTGTCTAGAAGCCTTTCTCTTCAAGGGAAAAAGCAAATCAATCCCTTTAGCTTTTTGGCACTGTTTTGACCAGAAGCTGAAATTACACAGTAAATCAAGATGCCCCTAATTCTCATTATGAGATTTATTGGAAATATGTTTCAAATGCACATGGTTTATTATTACTGAGAAAGATGACAGAAATGGAGTTTTGGAATTCTGTCCTAAGTAAAAAAAGAAAAAATCAACCTTCTTCCAAACCGACTTGCAAAAGAATCCCTGAAAATCAACCTATGCCAAATTGGTATGAGCTATTAAAGTCTTTTAGAACATCATAACAACTCAGGTATCTCTTACTCAACAGAAAAGGCATTATAGAAAAATGTTTCTGTGCTGAAATAAAATTAAATTTCTGCTAAATGAATGAGATTTTCTCACTGATTTGTATTATGTTGGATAAAGCACAAATGGCTTCTGTAGGCTACAAGACTATACAAGAATGTAAAAGACCTTTTAAAATCAGGTATTTAAAAAATCAAGTGAATTTTCTCATTAAAAAGAATACATCATTGCAGAGCCAAGATGGCGGCGTAGAAGCACTGAAGTTCCACAGCTCCCACACAGCCACCCTGAATACCCATAAAATATGACTCTAAACAAATTCTAGGGCTCTAAAACTCACAAAAATACAGAGAACACATCTCTCGCTGAAGGCAGCTCAGCAGCAGGGGCTCATCACAGTGGACCAGGAGCTGAGGCCAGCCCAGCCCAAAACCAAATCCATGGCCAGGCCCCAGGGCAGACCAGGAGGAGCTGAGACTCCCAAGCAGCAGTGTGAGTCTACTTCAGAGAAGATCTACATCACCTGGAGCAATCTTCACATCTAGTATGCCAGGATTAGAGAAGGTCAGTGAAAGTGAAACTTTCAAGCTAAATGTGGGGGAGGAAAAGCAGTTTGGCCTATCTGCCCCCAGGGCAAGGAAGCAGTGGGGGAAGGGCAGGAACTGCTGTAACAGGAAGCTGCCCCCACTGGGCTGCTTCAGAGCCCCTGGCTTGCGGACCCCGCAGAAGGGCTGAGTCAATTGATCAGGGCCAAGTGCTCTTGCGTTGAGCAGCCTAGATCCAGATCGTGGTCTTGGGTGGTAGTCCTGGGGTGCGCTTTCAGCAAGCCAAAGCTGGTGGGGGCTGCAACATCCCCCTAACAGCTCTGGCAGCTGGGAAAACCCCGGTGATTTGGAACAGAGCTTCCCCCCC
>JAQQSW010019253.1:0-11083 GCA_028646575.1 Pseudocheirus occidentalis | reverse complement strand
TCTCTGTCTCTCTCTTTCTCTCTCCACCCCCCCCCCCGTTGGGTTGATAAAGAAAGTAAGTTGGAAATTTAGAGTAAGCTAGAGTCACCTGTTATTTGTACATTGGCAAGACCGCTGGTGCTGATGACGTGCTGCTGCAATCTCTTACGCCCTCACCTCTGATCTTACACTAACTGGGTTGATGGTCTCAATACAATGTGTCTCTTTCAGCTTCAGTCCATGTTCCATTCAGAAGTCTAACTGATCTTCCTAAAGCACAAGTCTTTTCCTGTCACAAGCACATATCCTCTTTTAATCATTTTTAGTAGTTCCCTATTAGCCCCAGAAGGAAATTTGGAATCCTGTTTGGTTGTTAAAACCCTTCATAACCTGGCTGCTCCTTACCTTTCTAGTCTTATTAGTACACACACACACACACACACACACACACACACACACACACACACACACACACACACACACACACATTCACTCACATAATGACATCAACCTCCTTCCCATTCCTCAGACTAGTCAGTTTCCTGATTCTGAGCTTTTACACTTGCTGCCCCTAGTCCAGACGCCATCTGTGCTCACCTCTGCCCCCTAGCGTCCCTGTTTAAATAAGGGACTTCAAGTCTAAGGGAAAATCCAACCTACAAGAAGCTTTTCTTATCACCTTCACTGACAATGTTTTCCCTCTCTTGATTATGTCCAATTTATCCTGCATTTATTCTTGTTTCTATACTTCTTTACTTGTCTCCCAAAGTGGATTGTAAGCCCTTTGAGGACAATAACTGTCTTCTATCTCACTTTGCATGCCCAGGGCTGAGCACTATGTCAAGTGTGATATAAGTGCTTAAAACCAACGCTGCATGGGTGCCACTGACATAGATACCAGTGTAATAAGTGGCTAAGTTCTTCAACTCCCCAAAATCCTTTTCACCTCATCTATGAGTCTTCTCATTCTTCCAGCAAGATCTAACCTGAAATACCATGACCATATTCAATATCCCTTGTTCCTATTTTCATGAGTAAGAAAATGATACTTCTTCCTGAATTATAAAATTTCCTATTCAACTCATTCCTGTCAATTTGGTGGATTTTAGACCCCAAGGAGTAAGTACATTCCCTAGCTACTTTTAAATTTGTTAGAGTTCTATTTGGAAATGACTGCATTTCCCTAACATACTAGACTGACCTTAGAATAATTTAAGATCTAACAAGGGAAGAATATACTGAGCTCATCACTTCTCTGGCCATGAACATTATTAATCCTTACATGAAACCTCACATTTCAAGAGCTTTTTACTGTCCATATTTTCATATGAAAAAGACAAGAAGACACCATAACCTTGCCATCTTGGCTTCATCTGAACTCTGCCCATTTTTTACATCTACTTATGGTAGAATACAAAAAATGTAAGGTGAAAAAATTAGGGAATCTTGAACCTCAGAATTATTTGGCAAAGAAATATTAACTTATTTAGATTTTATCCTTCAGAAAATTCAATTTGGAAGTATGTACAAAATAATTCAACTTCAGGTGGAAGAAGGAAGTTGAATACAAAAAAGAAACTAATCCTAAAAGAATTAGGTATGTGAGGAGATATTTTTTTCATTGTAGCTTGACAAGTGAAACTTATGATATTTTGTAGTTGAGATAGAATGAAAGATGTGTTTTTGCCAGCCATGAGAAAGGGCTTTTCCTCCCTGTCTACAAAGATCTTTTACCTATAAATTTGAAGCTGTGTCACAGCAATAGGTGTCTAGGCTTTCCATAAGAAAGATAGTCAAAAATTTCAGGTCAATGAGAAACCAGCAGCAGCAGCTTGAGTACATAGCAATCAGAGCCTGTTTAAAATTCTATCCTCCTATGAAGGCCAGCAGAAAAGATGGGGGAAAAAGTATAAGTCTCTAAGGAAGCCGGTATAATATCAATGAAATGCATCACTAGAGGCATGGTTTACCCTCCCTATGAAATGAGCCTTACTTGCATGTATTTTCCATGGTCCTGTTTCTCCAGATGGGCTTTAGAGAGAGCTTAAACGTGTACCCTTGCACGTGTGTGCTCTGCCTCTATCCATTTGGGCTTTTATATTGTACGTGTTTGCAGGAAAGTGATCACAAGGATTGTGAGGAAAATGTCTCTTGCTATACTTAAAAAAAACTGAGTATTTTTGTGATCTGATCATTGAAATTAAAATTATGAATGGAGGTAGAAGCCTTTGAGGTGTGGTTGTAGAGTTATGACATTCTCTTTAAATATGGTAGGACAGTGTTCACCCAAGGTACTTTCTTTAGGATCTTTACAAAGTCTGTACACAATGACTGCCTTTATTCCAGTGCTTGGAACCTTTATGAAGTTGTCTAGAAGGAGAAAGAGTTTTCCCACAAAAGACCTGAGCTTCTGGTTGTGAGAGGAGGGGCATAAAACTAACCTGTACAGAAGCACCAATACTTAACCATAATGCCATGAAGATGGTTGTTCAGGAGTACTTATATTAAAGAGGGATGAGAAACACATTACTTTATACTCAACCTTCTTCCCCAGGCAGAGGAATAACAGGAAAAAAGTACTGGAGAAGAGCAGTAATTCTTGTCCATTTGATTGAATGAATGTGATAGAGAACATAATTTGAGTAGATATTTGACATTCTGTCCAAAAAAAGGCAAGTGGGAAGAACTATGGGAAACAAGAACTGGGCATGTAAACAGTGGGATGTTCTATGGCAGCCATTATGTATTCCAGCACAGTAATCATGCCCAGATGCTATTAAGGGAAAAGGTTATGTAGTGCTTTGTATTATTATAATGATCTTACCCAGAACATGAAATCATATGCCCTGTATGAGAAAAGATTTCAGTGAAAGAGGGTATCTGCACAATCAGTAAAACAGCCACTTATCTATGGAACTGAAATAGGAGTTCCTAGCCACAATATATATGATATATGATGGTTTCTCTGACCCTCCCAGGGCAGTTCAGATATTCCTAGGACTCTGTACTTTGGGAAAAGATGCTCAACCACTCAGACTTCCCTCCTTGAAGTAGGTACCAACTACATGGGAACAGAATACCTGCTGCCCACCTATGACTCACTAAGCATGGTGTGTTTTGTAATTGCTTCTTAAAACTAGCTGACTCCAAAACGTGTATTTTACAACTTTATTACTTATAGTAATAGGAGTACAAATGACAAGGAAGAATGAGGGGACAACAGTGAGCCAGGAGGGTCCTGGTTTGCTAATGATTCTAAAATGTCGACAAAGGAGATACATCAGTTCATGTACTGTTTGGGAAAATGGCATATTCATCTTCTTCCCATAATGTATCTTGAGATCTCAGAAAGAAAGGACATTGCACTATTGGGTCCTCATCAACCACATTTCCATCAGCCTGCCCAAAGCTGAAAGCATAAAACACAGGAGAAAGGAGAACTGAGTATGGATTCTGAGGAATCATTTGAAGTCTGTCTCCAGTCTTTACTAGCTGTATGAAACTAGGAATGTCATTTACCATTTCTGAGCTTCAGCCTCCTTGATATGATATTCTTGGAGGTATTTGAAAAACTGAGAAAATAATATTGACATCACAAATCTCCAACAGCAATTATAAAGACAATACTTTCTAAAGTGACTTCTCCTTGGTCTAACTTGGGAAGGATTATTGCTAGTAATCATAAAGGTGAAGAGTGAAAGGTGAATAAAATATAATCTCATCAGGAACTGAATCTAGGATAGTCAGAATTCCAGGATTTTTTCTTCATTCAGGTTGCTTTGGATTGAAGAACAATTTTGTGTCCAAGAATGATTTCTCATGATGAAGTTTTAAAGACTGTCTACTTGTTGCCTGTTACAATTGGAGTCCTAGGAAATGGTTATCTCATTTATATTTATGGGTTTCATTTCATTGCTCAAACCAGACACAAACACATAGACCTAATTCTAATGCACTTGGTCTTTGTCAATACCATGTTTCTTCTCTTCAGGGGAATCCCAATAGTAATAGAGTTTGGGGGTTTAAATTATCTTCTGAACGATCCTGTGTGTAAGATGCTCATTTACTCCCAGAGAGTGTGCCGAGGCCTTTCTCTCTGTAGTACCTGTCTCCTGAGTGGCTACCAGACCATTGTCATCAGCCCTAGTAGCACCAAGTGGGCAGCCCTGAAAGCCAGAAGTCCCAAGTGCATTGTTCTCTGCTGTGCTCTCTGCTGGATCCTCAATCTGCTGGTAGATATTGCTCTTTCTGTCTATATAATTGGTCCAAGAAATAGCACAAACATTAAAGGGAGAAACAAACTAGATTGCTCTTTAGACCCATATGCCAAGTATGTTTTAAAAATTCCCCTCTGGAAGACAATCTATGTTACCATGTTTGTGGTTTTCATGATCATTACCAGTGGCTATATGGTTTATGTCCTGTACAGACACAATCAGCGAGTCCAGCACATCCACAACACCAGCTTCACTCCTAGAGCCTCCCCTGAGATCCGAGCCACCAAAGTCATCCTGGTGC
Source organism: Pseudocheirus occidentalis (assembly GCA_028646575.1). Lineage (NCBI taxonomy): Eukaryota > Metazoa > Chordata > Mammalia > Diprotodontia > Pseudocheiridae > Pseudocheirus > Pseudocheirus occidentalis. The sequence goes on along the minus strand of JAQQSW010019253.1, from coordinate 6,586 downwards.
TGCTAAGCATCTTCTTCTTTTTTAACACAACATGCTCCATCCTTAATACCTATGCTGATTATTGTCAAGTGAGTAGAGCCTGGGCACTCCATGTAGTATCAGTTCTATCCATGTCTTTTCAAGCAGTCAGTCCCTTTGTGCTACTCAGCAGTGACTCCAGGATCACACAGGTATTCTGTGGTCTCCTCCAAAGAAAGAAATACTCATCTATGATTCACTCATTTACAATATCACTTCAAACACATAAAGAGTCATAGTACCAAAGAACAGGTGAATTGGAGTGATGATTGGAAAAGACGATCCTGCCCCCTATGTTGGATATAATGAGGCCCAGGATAAAGATTCTTTTAGATACAAAAGGATTTTGTTTTATTCTGTTTTCTCAATACTAAGTTATCTTTCTTGTGGGATAAAATTTCCTTACAAAGCAGACAATAGCTGGTGAGGAGGAGCCAAAACGGCAGAGTAAGGCAAGGACTCAACTGAACTCTCTGCCAGATCCTTCCATCTACCTTTAAATAATGACTCCTATGTTTAATGTGAATGTATATGTAGAGCCTGTATCAGATTGCATTGTCACCTGGGGGCGGGGGGGAGGGAAGGGAGGACCAGAAAATCTGGAACTGAAAAACTGAATGTTGTAAACTAAAAATGAATAAATAAATAAATAAGTTTTAAAAAATAAATAATAACTCAACAAATTCTGGAGTGGCAGATTACACAAAAAGATAGAGTGAAATAATTTTCCAGACTAAGACAACTTAGAAAGTCTCCAAGAAAGGTCTGCTCCACTACAGAGAAAGGAATACCATCCTGATGCACAGGCCATGCCAGGTCAGACTGGGCCCCAGCAAACCAGGGGCAGAACTTGGAAACCACTGAATCAGAAGTAGCCCTATGTGCTTCCAGAGCTCTGAGACCACAGATGGTAAGAGGGTTCAAACAAATGATCAGAAGGAGATAGAGTTCTCTCTTTGCTAGCACTAAGGCAGGACTCTATTGCTTTGCCCATACTCTAATCCAGGTTGCAATCCCAGGTGGCAGGTCAAAGGGCAATGAGGAACACTAGCACTACAAAGATAGTAGCCAAAGTGGAACAGGCATCTTCCTTTCAGTTCCAGAGCAGAAAAGGGTGATTACTCACAAGCCAGTGCACAGGCCAGGAGAGGAGTAACATATTAAATCATCCACTTGGAAGAACTGAAAATTTACAGGTCCCTAGAAGTATCTCTGAAAACAGTTGCATAAAACCCATGAAGCTTGGGATAGTACACTCTCCACCCTGTAAGCAGAGTCCTACTTTAACAAAGAGTTAAAATCAATGAATAGGCTAGCAATATAAGCAAACAACAGAAAAATAATTCTGACCACAGAAAGTTACAACATAGACAGTGACACAGAAGATCAAAACACACACTCAAAAGAAGACTGTCCTCCTGAGAGGCTCCTAACAAACTTCAGAGAAGACGTGACCACATGGGTCAGCTACGTGCCAGCATACAAGTCTCAATCTTAGCACTTTTCTTTGGTCCTCTCAATACTCATATGACTACATGTGTGTGCGGACACACACACACGAGCCTGATTGCTCTATGTATACAAATATTTACACTTTACAATTGGAATGATAATATCCAGAATAATGCTTTCCCTGGAAGAAGAGAATAGGTAGCATCTAGGATTAGTTTAGAAGCTGTATGTTGTGGCAAGGACACCTGGTCCCTTTCTAACCCTGGATCTGACATCTTCTTTGGGATTGTTTGCAAGTCTAGTCACCATTCCATAACTTATTTTCCTCATCTCTACAATGAAATAAGAATCCCTTTGTGTGTCCTTTGTTGTCTGGTTGAGAACTTCAAGTTCAATTACAGAAACTTAAAGAAGTTTAAGGGTCCTCAAAGGCCATCTTTTCATACTTTTCATATTCATAACAGAGCATCAATTTCCTCTCTACCAGCCTAAACCTTTCAGTCCACTCATGAGGAATATATAAACACTTAACAAGAGCAAACCTACTTTTAGACAGCTTTGGTTGTCAGGATGCTACTTTCTAAAATTTGACTGGGATTTTCCCCTATGCAATTGTCATTCATTTATCCTAAGCTATCCCCTTGAGGCTACCAAAAAAAATCAGCTTTCCTCCACATGATTGTCTTTAAATGCTTGAAAATTACTACTGAGCTCCTGCTTAATTTTCTCTTGTTCAGAATAGATATCCTCATTTCCTTTAAAATCCTGTCTTATGAACTACTGTCAAGTATCCTCATTGTTCTAATTACCCTCTTTCAGGGCATTTCTTTACAAAAATGTAGTGCCTGGTAGTAATTATAGTATCCATATCCAAATTTATAGTATCCATATCCATATCCATAGTATCCATATACTATCCATATAGTATCCATATCCATATAGTATCCATATTCATAGTATCCATAGAACACATATTGCAAATGTGTTCTTGGGCAGCTAAGTGGGAGTTGATAAAGTTCTGGCCCTGAAGTGACTTCAGATCTGGCCTCCTAGCTGTGTGATTCCAGGCAATTCACTTCACCCTGTTTGCCTTAATTTCCTTATCTGTAAAATGAACTGGAGAAAGAAATTGCAAACCACTCCAGCATCTCCGTCAAGAAAACCCCAAAATGGAGTCTTGAAGGGTTGGACACAACTAGACAACAAGAAGCAGTAATTGGTGCACCACTACTTTTTCCTCAACAGATCTTGTTGGGTTCACTCCACAGATTCATTCCTGGTATCCCCTCTTCTCATCTTTAACTTCATTTTGTGTGTCCTTTTTGTGTCCATTAGATTGTTAGCTCCCTGAGGGGAGGGATTGTATGTTTTCCTTGTTTGCATCCCCAGCACTCAATATGCCTGGTACATTGTTCCATTGTTCAAGTCATGGCTGACTCTTACCTGACCCCACAGACCATGATATGCCAATACAATCTATGTTGGATTTTGTTGTTGTTGTTGTTGTTGTTGTTGTTGTTGTTGCTGTTGGCAAAGATACTGGAGTGGTTTGCCATTTCCTTCTCCTGTGCTTGGCACATAGTAGGTATTTAATAAATGCTGATTGTATTGAGTTCAAGGATAGAATGGTTCAGCAGAATCCTCAGGGTGCATGCACAGGGGCCCTCCTTACCCATCAGCTCTCAAGAATCCCTGGTTTTTGTTCCCTAAGACCTCAACTCTTCCTCACTTGCTAAACCATCAATCATTGAATTGACAGCCTAGGCACAGGGCAAAAAGAGAAATACATATACATATTATAGATATAGATATATACATATATATACACACATGTATTCCATATACATATATATTTCTTATATAGGGAAGATATTTTATATTTCTCATTTTTTATTGAGCTTAGCAATACATATATATGTATGTGTAATCTGTATGTGTGTATATATGAACATATATGATCTATGTGTGTGTGTGTATATATGGGGGGTTTAATGGTCTATTTTATCTATATAATTCTAAACAGAATAAAAGAACAAGAGACATGGAAAGGGAATGTATATAGTATACATATATGTATATTCATACATATATGTAAATATAATGATAAAATATGAACAGTGAGGTGGCACAGTGGATAGAGTGTTAGTCCTAGAGTCAGGAAGACCTGAGCTCAAATTCAGCCTCAGACACTATATGTGTGACTCTGGGCAAATCACTTAACCCTGTTGGCCTTGGTTTCCTCATCTGTAAAAGGAGCTGGAGAGGGAAATGGTGAACCACTACAGTATATTTGCCAAGAAAATCTCAAAGGGGGTCATGAAGAGTTGGGCTGAGAATTACTAAACACCAAAAAGCAGAATCAAATAGGAGGCATAAAATGTCGTCCCTATGTGAGAACCTAGAAATATAGATTAATTATTTTCTAAGATTAATTGTTTACCTATTATTTTAAAGACTGCAAAGTCATTCCCACTTTTGCAACTTGAATCAAAATAAACTGAGGTGAAAGTTTAGAGGACATTCAATTTATTGGCAAGGCTAGCAATTAAAAATTAAAAGGGGGTCTTTAGCTGCTCAGCAGGCTAAAAGACCTTGAATGAGGCAAATTATATCATTTTTATAGACAAATAAAGGAGCATCCCAGAACTAGAAGGCAGTGCAGGAAGGGGTGGGGCGGGGCAGGAAAGGTTTATTCTCTTCAGTAAAAGGAAGATGTGAAAGCTAGATGGTACAGTGGAAAGAGAGCTCATCTGGAGTCAGGAAGAACTAAATTCAAATTTGGCCTCAGATATTTACTGGCTGTGTGACCCTGGGCAAGTCACTTAACCTTTATTTGTCCCAGTTCTTCATCTGTACAATGGGGACACACTGTAGAAGAAAAAGGCAAACCATTCTGATATCTTTGCCAAGAAAACCTCAAGGACACATGTTCATGGGGTCACAGAGAGTCAGAAACAACAAAACAACAAAAAGAAAGGTGGCAGGGTCTTTTAACTCCACATGCCAGAGTGCTGTCTAAGTCCCCCTATGAAAATGAGGGTAATGATTACCATTCACATGTCTGAAGGGTTTGTTGGAAAATTAACTGATGCGTAAAATTTTGTGTGTGCCTGCTATATGCAAAGTTTTATGGAACATACTAAGAAGATTGTCTCTATCCACAGGATCTAGCAGTCTCTTTGTGAATAGAAGGAAGAAACAAGCGAAGATGGTATAAAATTCTATGATTGAATGACCCAATCAGTTGGTTGGCACTCTGCACAGACCCTAGCCAATGGGGTGCTGGACTTCAAAACAGGAAGAGATTAGTCAAAAGCTGCCTTGGATAGTGACTAGCTGCATGATATTAGGCATCATTTAACCTCCCTCAGTCTTGGCTTACTCATCTCTAAAATGGGTATTATTGCACCTACTTATCAAGATTTTCCTCAAACTTTAATAAGACATTATGTACAAAATGTTTTATAAGGCTTAAAGTGTTTTGTAAGTGTTGTTATGAATGTTATTGTTGATATTTGTTATTAAGCAATCTAAAACTATAATAAAGACATAGCCAAGCATTAACTCCCAAATCACCATTATAGACCAGAATGGCTTCACAAGCATGGCATGATCCTTTCTCCACGAATCCTCAAGTTGTCCCTTTTACCATAAGACTTATCTATCCCATCTTTATCATAGTTTTATGAGGACCCACATATAGCAAGGCCCACATGTAGCATGAAGGTGCCAATGTGTGGTTCAAAGGGAGGAAGAAGAAACATCTCTAGTTTCTCTGCTCCCCATACTTCTCCAGAGAATATGATTCTTAGAAGAAAGTTAGGTCTAGAGGCTTCTCTGCTCTTTTCAGAAAAAATGAATATTGGACTAGAATTATATCTCTCTGATCCCTTAAATATTATTTGTCTAGAGCAGGGTGGGAAACCTGTGGCCTTGAGACCAAATGTGGACCTCTAGGTCCTTAAGTGTGATCTTTTAATTGAATCCAAACTTCATAGAACAAATCCACTTAATAAGAGGATTTGTTCTGTAAAACTTGGACTCGGTTCAAAGGCTGCATCCAAGGACTTAGAAGGTCCTTGTTTAGAATTATATAGATAAAATAGATAGACCATTATAACCCACCATAAACACACACACACACAAACAAACAAATACACACATACAGGTTATATATATATGTGTGTGTGTGTATGTTTATGTATGTGTACATATATACACACATACATACAGATACACAAATATAGATTATACACACATACATATAGATGTATTTTGGGAAGATCAGCACACTGATACATTGTTTTGTTTTGTTTTTTCTGTTCTTATAGGAATATGTTTTTGTTTTTGTTTTTATTATTTTACTTGTTTTGTTTCTTTACTTTTAGTTTCCACAATCCCTTGAGTTTCAAATTCTCTCCCTTCCGTCTCCCCCCTATCCCAATGGCATGCAATCAAGTATAGGTTCTGCAAATACTTTCACATTGGACATTAGTCTGATTGTATAGAAGGGTTGTGACCAATGCAGTGAACAATGGGAAAAAAGAAAGAAAACCAAACATGGAAATGAATGGCAGCATGTAGATTGCTTCAGTCTCCATTTAAACTCTGTTCTTTCTATGTCCTTCTCTGAATGTAGATATCTCCTTCCATCCTGAGACTTGAAGAGTTGTCTTATAACTGTGTATTGCTGAGAAGAGTCCAGTTTATCAGAGTTGGTCATCATACATACGATGTGTCTGTGATTGTGTACAAATTTCTCCTGGCTCTGCTCTTCTCACTTAGCATCAGTTTGTGTAAGCCTCTCCAGGTAAATATGAAGACTGTCTCCTCCCCATTTCTTATAGCACAATAGTATTCCATTACATTCATATATCACAACTTGTTCAGCCATTCCCCAATTGATGGGCATCCCCTTAATTTCCAATTTTTTGCCACTACAAAGAGAGCTGCAATGAATATTTTTGTACATATGGGTTTTCCACACTAATACGTTGTTGAATAAGTTATCAAATTTCCCCAACTATACTGTAAAACTAGTTCTAATTATACCAAAATTGTATTCCAAATACACTAATGTTTGGATTTAATGGTACAACAAATAGACCATATGATG
>JAQQSW010019252.1:0-11084 GCA_028646575.1 Pseudocheirus occidentalis | reverse complement strand
CACACACACACATTATTCCAGGGTAGAAGGGAAAAATAATTCCTTGGCCTAAATCCAGGAGAGACACCTGTAATGACATGCCTTCTAGTGAGGAACATGACCAAGAAAGTTTGCCAAACAATCAAGATCCAGATGTGCAAACTTTTGAGAAAAAGCAGTTTCATTAGAAAAAGCTCCCATCATCTCCTGCCCTTCTTCTCTTTTCCTCCCACAATTTTAAAAGATGAAGTGCCCTGTGAAATGCATAGCTGTGCTCAGTAGCCCTAGTTTAAAATATAAATAGTACATATACTTGCTTACCCATATTTCATGTGTGTGCAAGCATGCTTGACGTAGTTTGACAGGCATTTAGTTATAAGAGAATATTCTTTAGGAGCACACACTTTAGCAGATGACTATACTTACAAGTCTTACACCCGAAGATTGGAATAAGTAGGCTACATGAGAAAGATGACAGTATTGTTGTCTCCCAAATAGCAGAAATATTTGAATTTCCTGGACCCTAGAATTATAACATTAGGAATATTAGATGCTGGTACTATTGTTTAACTTTCTACTGAGCAGACCCTTTATCAGATATGATGGGAGTATTTAGAAAACTTGGTCTTGTGAATAATGGAAAGGAAGAGGATATTTGTTGTACTTTTTGAGTTCTACCACATGATCTAGAACAGACATATCAAACTCACTCAGGGGCTGCCAAAAAACTCTGGAGTGCAGTCCAAATCATATTAAAATGTAATTGAGAATGTGAAACGAAATGATAAAAATATAATACAACTTAGATAATGTTAATTTGTGGTTTTCTAAGTCAGTACATGGCTGCAAGGATCCATTTCTATTTGACACCACCAAACTAGAATACTTAATGGTAAGATCATTCATACTACATTTTTTTTAAAAAGTCAAACCCCTACCTTACTTCTTTTTTTGCAGAGTTGGGGGACTACAGGCAGCTCTACAGAATGATACAATATTGCATATATTTTCAGGCTTAGTTGATGTTTTGGTTGGTATTGCTAAAGAGTTTTTCTTTTTAAAATCCTTTTTGTAAAGGATAATTTGCTAAGTAAAAGATACCAATAAAATTGATTTTTAAAAATTAAGCTCATTCACCTGCCTTCAGCAAGATTTACCCTCTCTTTTAAGATGAGGAGTGGGCAATTCAGGGCGTGGGTGAAAATTTGTAAGAGTTTTGAATCCCATGTCTCCAATTCCTACTTCCATCTGTCCAACCTTAAAAAGGATGTTTTCTGTGTGACTATTGATAATTCTTTGCCTCTCTATGTTGCCCCTATAAAACGGAAATAACAATCATTGGGTTCTTTAAAGGTAATACTGTGAGTAACCAACTAATAAAAATTGTTAGGAGATAATCTGATAACTAAAAAGTGTTGTATAAAACTCAAACAGCAGCAGCATCTACAACAATGTAGTAACATCAAGTTGATGTTACTATTAATTTAGTCATGCTGGGTGGTAAATATTATATAGCTGTCCTTACAGGACTATCTATATTTTTTTAAAAGCCAGAAAAGGAAGATGCAAAGGTATCTTTTACTACAGGAGATCAAACTTTAAGCATTTCCATTTGCTTTTGAGTATAAGCTCATGTTTAGTGCTTTAGGATCTTCTTAGCCATTGACAAAGACCATCTAAAGCATAGTGTTGATTTCACCATGATTTTACTGTTTCAGACTCTGCCCTAGCAGCACGAAACAAATTTAGACGCTGTCATAGCTGTTTGGCTTACTGATATCCATGTATTCATTTCTATCCCTCCGCCCCTACTTATGCTATCTTATCTTTTCCTGAGTCATTTTCTTGGGAAGGATAACATATTTTGAATTTTATTCTTGGCAGTTTGGGAGGCATAGTGATGCAATAGGTAGAGCTTTGGATTAAAAACTAAGAAAACTAGTTTCTGTTTTCAATCCATCACTAGGTACCTTTCCACAAGTCAGTTTAGCTCTCTTGATTTTCTCATCTGTTAAAATTAGGGAATTAGACCAGGTGATCTCTAAGGTCCCCTTCTAGTTCTTGTCTGCTTTGAGCCTGAGAATCTTTTTACATGTTGTCCTAAAATGTGAAAGCATGTTAAAAAAAATTTTTTTAACCATGTGAGCATTTTAAAATAGACACACATCTGGTTTTACCCACAAACATGGGTTAGATTTTGTATGAGTTGGCTTAACTTTGGTTTGCTAGTGTTCCCTTGTAGAATGTTGTTACCATATTCCACCAGGATGCAGAGATAATATTGAAGGTTGTGCCACTGTTATGTTAGGTCTTCTTTTTCCCATTTCCTAGGTTTCCATTAGAGATGACAGACTATCCTTGTCAGGAGACCGGTTTGAGAAAGAGAGTAAGATCTTTTAAAATTATTGACTTAAGGAAGAAGAGAGAGTGGTTTTCTTATGTTTTTTTGTTTTTGTATTTAGGCAGTCGGGGCTAAGTGACTTGCCCAGGGTCATGCAGCAAGTAAATGTCTAAGATTGTATTTGAACTCAGGTCCTCCTCCTGACTCCAGGGCCAATGCTCTATCCACTGGGCCACCTAGCCCCTATTTTTTTTTTTTTGTTTTGAGGGCAGTTCTTTCATAGTTGCCATATTTCCTTCCCTTGTCTCTTTCTTATTATTTTTAGTCTCTCTTGCAGTGACCTCTTATGGTTGTTTGCTTCCCAGTTTTAGTTGAAGAGGTTTATCTGGGCAGTTCTATTTTTAGAAAGACAATAGGGCCTCTAGCAGATTAGTAGATTGTTTGCTAAATGAGGGTGTAGTTCTTACAACATCCGATGAACATCTTCCTATCAGTTGTAAACATTGCTGACATGAGTGATGTAATCTCTTTGTGACATAATTACCTGTCTCTATAAAAAGACTGGAGACTTGGGTGGGAGTTTGAATGGGTTATTACTGAGGAATTACTGTGGAACCTAGGCGTCAGGGAAAAAACAGTGAGAAACTACTTTGCAATAAGCTAGTGAATTCTCTCCCTCTTCCTCTCAGCTTCAGGTCTTCTCTGGCTTCCTTCAAGTCCCAGAAAAAATCCTATCAGGAAAGCTTTCCCACTCTCTTAATTACAGTGCTTTCCCTCAATTGATTATCTTCAATTTATCCTGAAGACGCTGGGTCTTCCCCTTCCAGATCTTTTTTTTTTTTAAGAGGCTCTTCTTTGCCTCATTTTATTAAGCCTTAATCACAGAATGGGTGCTGCCTCAGTCAAACTGAGACCTGTTAAAAGACCTTAGTTTGAAAAGGCCAAGGCCCCCCACTGCATCCTGGGCCACTTCCAGTTGTCCTGATCCATATCTGGCTGCTGGACCCAGATGGCTCCGCATGTGAAAGTGAGGCTGGGGACCAGTTCACTTGCATGTCATGGCATCATCTCCCTGATATCGTGGTCTTCTTTGAAAATGAAGGATGAACATCAACAAGCAAGCAGTCGTGTTTATATCTTGTTTTTACATAGTTGTTTGCATATTGTCTTCTCCTTTAGATGTAGCTCTTTAAAAGCAAGACTCTTGCTTTTCTTTGTATCCTCAGTGCATAGCATAGCACCTGACTCATAGAGGTGCTTAATATTGATTGATTGTCACATAGAATTATCTCTGCCTTAAAATTTCCTAACAAAGAAAAGGCAAAATCTGGATCACACATCTTCTCTACCAGAAACTCAGCAGTAATTCAGTGAAAACACTGTCAACCTTGCCAGATTACATATTAAACATACATTTTACCTCCTTGGCAATCAATCCAAATAGCTAATGCTGACTAAACTTGCTTTTCTTTAACACTTGGAAAGTTTTTCAGGTCAGCCTGGTCTGAGTGTTGTTCTTGATTCTATGATCCTTATCTTTCACTCTCTTCTGCAGGTGGAGGAACTAGCATCTAACTCCAGGAAGTCAGTGTACAAATAAATACTCAAATATTAGCACTTTCACCATAATATTCTAGGCAAGTAGCTTAACTGCCTTAGCCCCACTTGGAGATTTCATTCTTCTGTATCATTGACTTTAGCCAGTTGTGGGAAACATTGAACTACAGTTCCTGTCCAGTAGCAGCAGTCAGTCATCTTCCTGGAATAATACTATTGGTCTCCCCAGTACTCCAGTGGATTTGTGTTCTCATCAGTGTGGGTACTCCTTCCAGTGGATGCAGACTGCAACCTGTCTGGTCCTATACAACTCTTGTCTCTGTCCTCCCATAAGTTGGCCACTCTGGTCCACTCTGGGTGCTGGGAGTTTTTCCTTGCATTCACTTGATGTTACATGGTGCTAGTGGAGCACATAAGCAGTTCACCTGTCAGTTATACCTATTCTGGTCATACAGCTGGACTCCTTGGTAGATCACAAATTTACTTTCTAATATTCCCTATTTACCTCTTCTGGGAACCAACACTGAGGGGTGCCTATGGTTCCTGGAGCAAATATGAACTTGGTTCTCCTTTTCTCACTATTTTATATCAGGCCCAGATGGAGTAGTCAGCAATTGCCAGAAGTCATAGTAAAAAGAGTTAAATGCTGCAGGTTGGCACTAATCAATAATAGTGTGGACAGTCAGAAGAGGACTGGCCTGTAAGTCAGGAGACCTCAAATCTAGTCCCTATGTATCACTTACTTTTTCAGTACCTTTTGGATTCTATTAAACAAATATTTATTTTGTTGTTGAGCCATTTCAGTCATGTCCAGCTGTTCAAGATCCCATTTGGGGTTTTCTTGGCAAAGATACTGGAGTGGCATGATTTGCTCAGTGTCTGAGGCCAAATTTGATCTCAGGTCTTCCTGACTCCTGGCCTGGCACTCTGTCCACTGTGCTACCTAGCTTCCCCAAGTATGTATGTGCTTTGTGTTATATTCCTCAGAACAGCGATGAAGAAGGTTTTTTTAATGTTCCTTAAATTCTTTGGTCAGATTAGAAGCATAGAATGTTATAACTAGAAGGAACTCTAGTGATCATTTACTTCAAACCTCTCATTTTATAGATGAGGAGTTTGAGGACCAGAGAGGAAATGTCACACAACAAGCAAGTGACAGAGCTAGGACAATAAGCCAGGTCTTCTAATTAATAGGTCAGTGATCTTTCCTCCCATAATGAAAGAACAAAAAAATAGTAACATTAGACTATAAATTTCAGGGGATAAAAAAATCTGTCTTATTTACCTTTATTGCTTAGCACATGGGCACTCGTTGAATGAGGGATGCGTTGAATGTTTGGAATCTTAAAATATATATATATACATATATATATATACATCCTTTCTCTTTTCTTTATTGTATTCCTGATTTCCTTTTGCCTTCATAGCTAATATCTTTTTAGGACTAGGTTGCTTGCTTGAGAACTGTGTGCCAAAAATGGGTCTCTGTTCATAATCATTCACCAGCCTGATATAAATAAACAGAACTCAAGTGCAGTTTTTAAATCTTTCTAAATTTTTGGTGGGTGGCTAAGTGGAGAAATGATGAAACGAGACAGATTGCTGTTAGCTTTACACTTATTATTAGTTTCTCAGTGCTTATAAAAGTACTGTGTGTAAAGAATTTAAGCTCCAGAGAACTGTCAGGAAGTCCTGTTAAAGTGCAAGGTGACTGTAACACAATTCAACTGTATCTTTTGCTTCCATTTTTTGAAATCTATGACACTTTCTATAATCCAAAGGATATTCTGGGCATGTGGCTGTCAGCACTTTATGTAGCAGAGGCACATGTTTCTTTACTAGAGAAAAATTCAAGTTGTTACTGATTTAAATTTGTATCTAGAATTTAGTTATTGGGTTTGGTAAAAGACAGAAGAAAATTTGGTTAGAGTTAAAAGATGAAGCTTCTGTCATCATCTAAAACCACCCATAAACATTTATTGAACACTTTACTCTATGAAGAGCACTATTCTAGGCACTCTGGGAGATGCAAAATACAGAGAAAACTTGGTCTCCTGAGCATCTCAACCTTTCCTTGTCTTCCCACCTTATCTCTCACCTTATTCACAGACCAGAAAGCTCTCTGAAAATATCAGTCAGTCTGCTAACACTAATTAAGCATTTACTATATGCTCAGCACTGTGCTATGGGCTGGAAATACAAATGCAAGTAGAGAGGCAGTCCTACCTTCAAGGAACTTATATTCTAATTGGGGAAGACCATACATAAAAGGGACTGAATTGGGGGTTTGGAGGTGGGGTGTAAGCAAGGCAGAGAAAGTCTGCAGTGTTGACTGAGAAGGAATATATCACTCCTAGCTGGCCTGGGTGCCCTCCTTAAACAGAGGAGGAGCCCAGAGAGTACCTCCAATGTGTGCATTCCAGTGCTGGGGTAAAGCTTCAGGATGAAGAGCTAAAGTATGACAGAGAAGGTCTAGATTACAATCTGGAGAGGAATAAGAGGAACTGGGACATTAGAAAGTTGCAAGTGAGGGTGCTGTACTGTATACCATACTGCTAAACCTCCCTGCCTTGGTCCTCTGAAAACCTGAGGGATAAGTTACTGGGACTTTAGTTGTTACTAGAAATTATGAAGGATACACCAGTTTGATCAGATTAGCTGGAGCATAATTGCAACATAAAACTTGAGTTTTAAAGGTAAACAATGAAAATCTGCAGAAAATGCACATGGGAACTCTTGACATCCAGAAGGTGAACAACACCAGTGAAGTACCTAGTAGGATACCAGCCATTCCACAAACTTGCACATGTTGTGCCTCTCAGTTTTTTCTTTACTGAGCATAGCCAGAATGTGCATGGTTACCAACATGAAAGTGAAAATTAGGTTACCAATAAAATCACTCAAATACTTGAAGTAGTGAAAGAGAATTGACTGTATCTTACATTTCCCCTCTTTTTTTTTAGTCTTTTAATTTTGTTGTAGCATTTTTTGTTTTGTGTTCTTGTTTTCATTGATGGTTTGGTTCATTCTGATTTTCAGGGAGAGCATTACTTGTATAGTTTGCCACTTTCTGTTGTAAACTTTTTATTCTCTATTATTTTCTTCAGTGCTTTTATTTAATTTTTTAAATCAATTGCTTTATTTCTTCTAGGTATTTATGTAGTTCTTTTAGAAAATCCCTTTTTTCTTATGAAGCTCTTTTTGCATTTGTTGTGGAGCTGCTTTCTTTTTTGACAGACTTTAGGCTATTTCTGAGTCATGATTCTTTTTTTTTAAATTTATTTATTTACTTTTAGTTTACAACATTCAGTTCCACAGTTCCACAATCCCTTCAGTTGCAAATTTTCTCCCTTTCTATACCCCCCCCATGATGGCATGCAATCCAGTATAGGTTTTACAAATACCTTCATGTTGAGTTGTAAAGAAAAATTATAACCAGTGGAATGAAAAAGGAGAAAAGAAGAACGAAAGAAAACAAAACACAAAAGAGAGAGAGCAAATAGATTGATTCAATCTGCATTCAGACTCTCCATTTCTTCTCTCTGCATGTGGATATCCCTTTCCATCATGAATCTTTTGGAGCTGTCTTATAACTTTGCATTGTTGAGAGGAGCCCAATGTATCAAAGTTAGATGTCACAGATGTGATGTGTCTAATTGTGTACAAAGCTCTCCTGGTTCTGCTCTCCTCACTCAGTATCAGTTTATATAAGTCTCTCCACATTATTATGAACTTAATGATTAGTTTAGTTATGAAGTCTGTCTGCTCCTCATTTCTTATAGCACAATAGTATTCCATTACATTCATATACCACAATTTGTTCAACCCCAGTTGATGGGCATCCCCTTGATTTCCCATCTTTTCCGTCTTTAAAAGAGCTGCTATAAACATTTTTGTGCATACTGGTCCTCCGCCCACTTGTATAATGTGTTAGGGATATAGCCCTAGAAATGGTATTGCTGGGTCACTGAGTCATGATTCTAAATGGACTTGTGGGGTCTGGGAGTTTAGAATGCCATCCAGAACAGAGAAGTGCTCTCCCCACCGTGTTTCCAAACACCTGAATGTTCAGTTTTTAAAGCCTTTGGTTTACAATCTGTAAACTTTTTCTCCCTTTTCCTGCTATTTAAAAAAATGTCTAAGTAATTTCTAATTCATTACTAATTATTGAAAAATTAACAGTAGGAATCATCCTATTATAAATGTTATCTTCAGATTAATTCTGTTAACCTGTTGTCTCTGTCTTCAGACTGTGAATTCAGGGGTGGGGAACTTGGGACCTTGTGGCCCCTTGTGGCCACACAGTCCTTAGATGTGGCCGTGTGGCCTTTTTGACTGAGTCCAAGTATTACAAAACAAATCCTTTTATTAAGGGGATTTGTTCTGTGAAGTTTGGATTCAGTCAAAGTACTGCACTTGAGAACCTAGAGGGCCACATGTGGCATTGAGGTCCGTTGTATCAGTGGTAAAATGTAGGCTAATGACATTACCGAAATCTGATTGTCATTACTGCCTTTTCCATTTGTGAGAGAATGTTATGGCTGGAAAGGACCTTAGAAATCATCTGATGGCACACCCTTAATTTAGCAGATGAAGAAGTTAAGTATCTGTTCCAAGGTCAGAGAACAAGTAGCAAAGACTGATCTTTAAATCTCTTCTAACCATAAATCCTTTGAGCTCTGAGAAATATGGGCAAAAGCATTGCCAAAGTTATATAATTTCAACCTAGGGCTTGCGATTAGAGATTCATTTCTTTGTTCCAGTTCAAATGCAGGTATTTTTAAGGGAAGTCATATCAATCCATTTATACCTTAGAATAAATTGATCTTTTTGCTACTTTGTGTAGTCAGTTTGAGTTTTGTTAGGGGTTGTACTTTAGTGTTAAGGGAAGGGGCTAAAAGGTAGGAGTGGGTTGAGATTGCCAAAGGTAGGATTTACCTATTTCACAGTTTTATTTAAGGGTGTACCCTGATTATTGAGTTTAGAGCAGCAGTTCCAATTAGTCTCTCACAGACCATTCTCCCCAGAAAGCATTATGTTCTGTATAGTGCTCTGCCATGGTGAAGAGTTTGTAGAGTAGCATCCAAGTTTGTGTGTATTACTTCAGAATCCATCCTCCTTTCCAATCATTTGCAAGATTGCTATTATTACAACTATTTAGTTACTTTGTAGAGCTTTTATTATTTTCCCTCATGTGGACATTCTCTAATGTGGCCCCTAAAACATTTAACTGATTATAGATAACAACCATCTCTCCAGAGGTCAATGGACACTGTCAGGCAGGGGTTCCTCCACATTTGTAAATTTGTACTGGGTAAGGAATGTTCTGTCCCAGTAAAGATTCAAACTTTGGAATGTTTCAACTACAGCCCTCCACAGAGGCATGAGAATTGACATGGTGATGAGACCAGTCTGGAACAATCCAGTTCCATATCCACTTTCTCTTTTTATACCTATCTATTCATAATAAGTCTAGAAATCCACCTTTCAGGAGTCTCATTCCCTCTCCAGTCAACATACTTTTCTTCATCACGCTTGGAATAATACTTTGTTTGCAGTTCTCTTTTCTGTTTATCATGTATCAGTTTGCATTATAGCCATTTGTGTGCCCCCATGGGTCCTCCTAGTAGACTGTAAACACCACCTTTTTATCTCCCCCAGTGACTAGCACAAAGGCTTTTTAAAAAAACTCATTGTTGAAACTGGAGTTGGTAAATCTCTTCTCTCATATCTTGTCTTCTCTGTTGCCTAGGTAGCATCAGTGATTCAGTATTAATATTTTATCAGGATTTCAGGATTTCTACTTCTAAGTAGCCCTGAATTAAAAGTCCACAAAAACCTTCCTTGTCAAAAGTAAGGTAACAGCAGATGGGACAGGAAAATTTGGAGTAGTGATTTTTATGAGCTTTTTCTGAGAAACTATGTAAGTGGACTCCATAGTACCTGTTGTAGTCTGTCTTTTTTTTTTAGCAGCTAGGAGGCACAGTGGAAAGAATATTGGACTTGGAATCAAGAACACCAGAGTTCAAATTCCATTGCATATATTTTCTAGCCATATGACCCTGGGCAAGTCACTTAATCTGTTTGCCTCAGTTTTTTCATCTGTAAAATGGGGATAAGTAATAGCACCTATCTCCCAGGGTGGTTGTGGAAACCAAATGAGATATTTGTAAAGCATTTTAAAAACCTTAAAGCACTACATAAATGCTAACTATTGGGGGCAGAGCCAAGATGGCTGCGTAGAAGCAGCAAGGCTTCGCAGCTCCCACACAACCACCCTAAACACCCATAAAATATGACCCCAGACAAAGTCTAGGACTCTCAGACTCACAAAAATACAGAAAACACATCTCACGCTGAAGGCAGCTTGGCAGCAGGGGCTCATCGTGGCAGGCTGGAGCGGAGGCTGGCCCAGCCTGAAGCCAAGACCACAGCCAGGCCCGGGGGGGTGGGAAGGAGCTGAGTTGAGCCAAGCCAAGTTGAGCTGCATAGCAGCCAGTCTGCAGGAGAGAAGCTCTACACCCTCCAGCACCTCCACATCTACCAAGGTGTAAAAGCCAGCCCAAAAACCTAAACGTAGCCAGGAGGAGCTGAGCCTCCCAAGCCGCACCATGAGACCACTTCAGAGAAGATCTAAAGCACCTGAGGGGATCTTCAAATCCAGCAAACCTATTAGTGAAAGTGAAACTTTGAAACTTAATTTGGGGGAGGTAAAGCAGTTCGGCCAATATGCCCCCAGGGCTAGGAAGCAGTGGGGGAAGGGAACTGCTGGAACCTGCAGCGACCCCCACAAGGCTGCTTCAGAGCCCCTAGCCTGCGGACTCCACAGGGGGGGCTGAATCAATTGATCTGGGCCAAGTGCTCTTGTGTTGAGTGGCCTGAATCCAGATGATGGTCTTGGGTGGTGGTCCTGGGGTGTGCTTTCAGCAAACCAAAACTGGGGGGACTTGCAACACCCCCCTAATAGCTCCAACAGCTGGGAAAACCCCAGCAATTTATAGCAGAGCTTTCCCCCCTGGAAGCAGAGTTTCACAGAGCTAAAAAAAACCAACCAATTAATTGACTGGCCAACATGAGGAAAAGGAAGCAAAATAAGAACAGCAATAAAACTCTAGAATCTTTTTTTGTGGACAAAAAGGGTCAAAGCATGGAACGGGAGGAAGACAACACAGTCAGAACCCCCACACCAAATACTTCCAAGATACTT
>JAQQSW010019251.1:0-11084 GCA_028646575.1 Pseudocheirus occidentalis | reverse complement strand
CGCTGCCTGTAGTGCTTTCTGTCTTGTGGAGAGTTTTGGAGCTTGAAAATCTGTTTAGCGTCCCATTTTATGAGTTTTTTAGCGTATTTGTGTGGGAGCTGTGGTGCTTTGCTGCTTCTACGCCGCCATCTTGGCTCCGCCTGGGTGTTTCATTCTTTTCTCCCCTCTGATCTTCCTCTCCGTTGTAACAACTTCCTCTTTCCCCTTTTATTTCAGATAATCTACATGATTCAATCTCTCCCTTTCTCCTTCTCCCAATATATTCCTCTCTCTCCTCTTAAATTTTGTTTTGTAGGTATTATCCCTTCATATTCAACTCACCCTCTGCCCTCTGTCTCTGAATATATACACACATGCATACACACACACACACACACACATACACACACTCACATAAATATATTTATATACATACCTATCATCTTTAACTATCTTAATGCAGAGAAAATTCTCATGAGTAACAAATATCATCTTTCTGTGTTTGAATGTAAACAGTTCAACTTTAATAAATTTCCTATGATTTCTCTTTGCTGTTTACCTTTTCATGTTTCTCTTCTTTGTATTTATTTGAAAGTTAGACTTTCTCTTCAACTCTGGACTTTTCATCAAGAATGCCAGAAAGTCCTCTATTTTATTGAATGTCCATATTTCTCTCAGAAGTATTTGTCTCAGTTTTGCTGGGTAGGTGATTCTTGGTTTTAATCCTAGCTCCTTTGACCTCCAG
This sequence comes from Pseudocheirus occidentalis, assembly GCA_028646575.1. Taxonomy (NCBI): domain Eukaryota; kingdom Metazoa; phylum Chordata; class Mammalia; order Diprotodontia; family Pseudocheiridae; genus Pseudocheirus; species Pseudocheirus occidentalis. Next base: position 10,360 of record JAQQSW010019251.1, on the reverse strand, counting down.
AACATCATATTCCAAGCCCTATGATTCCTTAAGGTAGAAGCTTCTAGATCTTGTGTTATCCTGATTGTGTTTCTACAATACACAAGTTTTTTCCTTGTGACTGCTTCTAATATTTTGTCCTTTGCCTAGTAACTCTTGAATTTGGCTGCATTATTCCTAGCAGTATTCTTTTTAGGATCTTTTACCCTCTTGTTCTAGAATATCTGGACAGTTTTCCTTGATAATTTCTTGAAAGATGCTGTCTAGGTTCTTTTTTTATCATGGCTTTCAGGTAGTCCAATAATTTTTAAATTGTCTCTCCTGGAACTATTTTCCAGGTCATTGTTTTTCAGATGGGATATATTGCAATGTCTGCTATTTTTTTTTCATTCTGGTGGACCTGTTTTATATCTTGATTTCTTCTGATGAAAAACTTCCATTTGCCCCATTCAAATTTTGAAGGAATTATTTTCTTTAGTGAGCTTCTGAACTTCTTTTTCCATTTGGTGATTTCTGCTTTTTAAGGCATTCTTCTCTTCATTGTTTTTGGACCTCTTTTGCTATTTTAGTTAACTTATTTTTTAAAAGTGTTTTCTTCAATATTTTGGGGGATCCCCTTTTGCAAGCTGTTGACTTCTTTTTCATAATTTTCTCTCATCACTCTCATTTCTTTTCCTAATTTTTCCTCTGTTTCTCTTGATTTTCCCATTCCTTCTTGAGCTCCTCCATGGCCTGGAACCAATTTGCATTTTTCTGGGAGGTTTTTGATGCAGGAGTTTTGACCTTGTTGTCTTCTTCTGGTTTTATATTTTGATCATTTTTGTCATCGAAAAAAGGATTCTATAGTCTGATTTCTTTTCCTCTTTTTGCTCATATCCCAGTCAAGTAACTAACTTTTGAGTTCTTTGCCACAGTAGAACTCTGCTTCCGTAGTAGAGAGTACTGGGTACAAAATTTCTGGAGTGTTGCACAGCTGTTGTCAGAGCTACTTCTAAGAACCTGCCTCAGAACTATGAGTAGTACTGCCTCTCCACAGTCATCACAAGCTCTGCCACACCAGTGCTTCTCCTCATCACAGGACTATTACATAAGAGTAAGACACAGATCCAAGCAGGACAAAGCAAGAGCAATTGCCCTCAGTTCAGATGCTTGATCCCTCCACCAAACTCCAGCCACCTCTGCTGCTGCTGCTGCTGCTGCTCCCACCTCTACCATCTCAGAGCTGGGGCCAGACCATGGTCTTCTCTCACCTAGGTCCAACAGGGTTTCCCTGCTGACCTTTTACTTTGTCTTTGAAGGTTTGGTGTTGAGAAGTATGGAAACTGCCACAGCTGTCAGAGTGATCTGATCCAGCCTGGTCTGTGCCAACATGAAACTGCTCTCTGCTCCTAGCCCAGTGTGATAGACCCTTCTTTTCAGCCTGCCAGGCTGCCTTCAGCTGGAGATGTCTTTCACTCTGTCATTTTTTGTGTTACATACCTCTAAAATTTGTTTAGAGTCATTTTTGACAGTTATTAGAGGTGACTGTGAGACAAGCTCAAGCAAGTTCCTGCTTTTACTCTGCCATCTTGGCTCAGACCCCACAACATCTTCATTTTACATATGATAAAACTGAAGCCCAGGGAGGTTAATTTACTTGTCTGAAGTCACACTGCTTGTTTTTGTTTGAGTCAATGTCTTCTGGAAACTCTTAAGAAGATGAATGAAATCTAAGAATTACAACTAGAACTTAGTGAAGACAGATTCAAAGAAGCAAATGGTATTCCACATCTTCTTAGGAAAGTAAGATATCAGGTCATTGGCTAATGTAAAGATATTTGTGGGATGGAAGATGTGGCAAAAATGTAAAAAACTTTAAAAGAGGTTTCTGGAGAATGATAGAGGTAACTCATCTGTATTAAGCAGATCAATTAGAACAATTGCTAAAGCAATACAGACATAAAAATTAGATATAAATGTTTAAAGACAAACGGTTTAAATTCTTAAGTGACATTCATAAGCCCTAGAGTCAGTAAAGGCTGAAAAGGAAAGAGATTTTGGTGCCTGTAATCTTAGATCTGATCAGTAGAGCAGATAAGGGAAAGTAATTTCATTAGCTATATATTTGGTGTTAATCATTATATATCAGACTACCTTAGGAATTATTATAGAACAATGTGATAGAGTCATATCATTTGTCTTAGATTGATGGATTTGAGATGGAAGGACCATAGAGGTTGTCATGTCCAATCTCTCTACATGAAAAAATGGAAGCTTAGAGAGTTTATCTCTATCTCTTTTTAGAACTCTCTGCAAAATAACTTAAACATGCGTCATCATCTACGGCCCATGATGGCCACTACCAAACGTAAGTGTGAAGCTTGACTTTTCTTTTTCTGCTTTAGCCTTCAGTCATTTCATCATATATAGCAGATAAACAAATACCAAATATGTAGAAAGTTAGAAAAAGTAATTTCCAAAGGGAGAAAACACTCCCAGAGAAAACAGGGCATGAAACCATCACCATCTTGTTTCTGGACCATCTCCTGATTCTGCCTAAATTCATTGTAGCTTTTTTGGCTACATATCAAACTGTTGACTCATGTTGAGTTTATAAGTCCACCACAACCCTCGGTTGTTGTCCATATGAGCTTCTGCCTAACTATATTCTCCATTTTATATTTGTAGAACTGGGTTTTTTTTGAGACCAAGTTTATGACTTTGCACCTCTCACTGCTATATTTAGTCATGTTAGAGTTGATACTTCTAATCTGTTGAGATCTTTTTGGATCCTGATGCTGTCAGTTAATGTTAGGCAGATAGGAGACACAGTGAATAGAGTGTTAGCCCTTACATAAAGAAGACCTGAGTTCAAACATGGCCTCAGTCACTTAAAAAATATGATTTGATAGGCAAGTCACTTAACCTCAACTATAAAATAGGGAAAATAATAGCTTTTTTCCCAAAGTTTCTGCTAATATTAAATGAGATCATCTCTGTAAAATACTTAGCCTGGTAATCTCTCATATAATAGGCCTTATATAAATGCTAGCTTTTTAAAGCTACTCTTTAGAGGTTCTTCTCATATGCATGTCTGATGCTTACTCTTCATCTAAGTCATTCATAAAAATGATAAATAGTCACTTCACACTTACTAGCAATGTGACCTTGGGAAAGTCACTTACCCTGCCTTCTGCTTCCAAAAGGTAAAACTTTTTTAAAAAATTAAAAAAAAATAGTACTCTGTCTTACCCACAAGGGTATAATGGAATGTTTTGACCAGTTCTTCACTGAAATGTATTTATTGTATGTCTATGATGTTAAATTGATATACTAGGTGAGTAACTCATCTGAAAATAAGTGAAGTTAGTCATGATCTGTCCCTGAAGAAACAATGTTGGCTCTTGGTCATCACCACTTGCCCTTCTCAATGCTTATAAACTAGGTTTTAATAATATGTTCACTATTTTTTTCTGTAAAAATTGGAGTCAAATTCAACAAGTTACACTTTATTAGACTCACCTTTTAAAAGTGAGAAGATATTTCTCTTTTTCAGGTCTATAACATTTCTTCATTTTTTGATGATCTTTCAGAAATTGTTGTCATTAGCTTAATGACCATATTGGACAGATCTCTCAGTTTCCTGAGATATGATTGGGCTGTGATGGATGCCTTGATCTCAGTAAGGTCAACTAAGTGCTCTCTTACATGTTTTACATTTATTTGGAGTTCCCACCTACTGTTAACATTTTTTTTATTCAGACAATCAAAGAATCTTAATACTGAAAGGCAAATTTGTGACCATCCAGTCCAACCCATACTTGAAACAGGAATCTCACCTATGACAGGTATGACAAACGACTCTCAATCTTCCACTTGAGAGATATTAGGGTACAATGGTAAAAGTTCTAGGAATGGAAACATGACATGCATGGGTGTGAATCCTACTTTATGTGGTGATTGATTGGCTAGTCATTCAACATTTTTGAGCTACCATTTCCTCATCCATAAAATGGAGATGGAAATGCATTTGCAATCCACCTGAAAGTATTGTTATGAAGATCAAAATACATAATATTTTGAAGAACTTTCCAAACCTGAAAGCATAGTTAGTACATGTCACCTTTCATTACAATGTAGACTTCAGGAAAATAAAAAAAGCTCTCTTATTATCCTTTACAATCTGAAAAGCATTCTTCTTCAGAGAGAAAACAGTATCTACCTCTGCAACTTTTCACACCTGTATATGTTAATAAAATGGTTATTAAGTAAAGCAACCTGAAAAAACTTTTTAATTCATCCCCATATACTAAATTGAATAATATTGAGGGAATGTTTCAATATTATTCACAATACTATATTTTAACCTTAAAGTATAATTTAAAATGGTTATGAAAATTTGCAAATCACTAGTACCACTCATTTATCTCATTAAATAATATAATTATTTATATTTCTACATAAACACTGACAGGTGTGAGGAGACACTTATGGTAACTTTGTGATCTTTCTATAAAGAAGCAAAAACACAGTAGAAATTAGAATACATTAATTAATAACTAGGAAAGATTTTTAAGGCACAGGTTTAGGTTACACTTACAGCAAGTTAATGAACTGATTGTCTCATAGCTCTATGACTATTCTATTTTTGTATTTAGTTATTGAACAACCAAGAGTGCCCAGCTGATCTTATTGCCTTTTTGGTTGAATTCAGTTAATTCATTCCATGATGACTCAAGAAGATCATCTCTCAGTATTTTAAAAGGTGCTAGGAGGAGATAAAAAGATAGAAGAAATTATCTCTGTCCTCAATGAACTGTTACCAGTCATTTTAAAGGAACGTGGAACGAGCATAGTTTCCAAATGGATTGGACATGATTGCTACGAAAAACTTTTTTTTCAACATGTAAACTATGCAGTGTAGAAATTGCAATGCAATTTTACTGTAAAAATCAAATTTTCACTGTATTTTTGACACTTTTATTTTTAAAATCCTTTTGTTGCTGTTGAGCAATCATTTCTGTTGTGTCCAATTCTTAGTGATCCCATTTGGTATTTTGTTGGTAAAGATACTGGAGTGGTTTATCATTTCCTTCTCTTAGCTCATTTTACAGATGGGGAAGTGGGACAAACAGAGTTAAGTGACTTGCCCAAGTTTGTACAGTTGTTATGTGTCTGAGGCTGAATTTGAACACATGAAGACGAGTCTTCAGGATTCCAAGCCCAGGGCTCAATCCATTGCACCAACCATCTTTATCTTTCCTAAATTTCATGAGGGAATTAGAAATACAGGATTTGGGGTTGACCTTATTATGAAGCAAATGTGATATCTGAAGACATCCTTAAATAAACCTAATGTTACTCTTGTATAATCATCCCAAACAAAAACAAATTTCATAAGTAAACTTTTATTTCCTTTCTTAAGCAAATTTTAGTACATATTTTACCTTAGCCCTTTAAAAGCCATCATTAAAGGCCTTTAATAGTTGATTTTTTAAAAAAATTAACTTTTGTGTTTATTTTTAGTTTACATCATTTATTTCCACAAGATTTTTGAGTTACAAATTTTCTCCCTGTCTTTCCCCTACCCACCACCCAAAACAGTGATTCCACTGAATATCCCCTGCCTCCATCTGCTCTCTCCTATATCCTCCCCTGTTCCCCTTCTAATTTTCTGGTAGGGCAAGATGGATCTCCATACCCCAGTGCCTGTATATATTATTTCCCAGTTGCATGTAAATAATTATATTTTTAAAAACATTTGATTTTAAAACTTTAAATTCCAGATTCTTTGCCTTCCTCTCACATCTCCCACCCTTACTATCGAATTACTGAAGAAATTCAATATAGGTTGTAAATGTGTAGTTACACAAAACATTTCCATAGTGGATATTTTGTGAAAGACTGACTATATTTCCCTCCATCCTATCCCCCCTATTTGTTCTATCCTCTGCTTTGTCCCTGTCCCTTTACAAAACTGTCTGCTTCTAACTACTCTCTCCCCCAACCTGCCCTCATCTGCATCCTTCCCCCTCTCATCCCCTTCCCGCTACTCTCCTGTAGGTCAAGATACCCAATTCAGAGTGTGTCTTTCCCTCCCTACTCCAAATTCAGCGAGAGTAAGACTGACCCATTCTTTGCCTTCCTCTTCTTCCTGTCCATTGTAACAGTTATCCCTTGCCTCTTCTATATGAGATAATTTATATATCTGTCTCTTGCATCTCCTCTCATTGTATTCCTCTCTCACCTCTCAGTTTCACCTTTTAAATATCATCTTTTCCTATTCAATTGACCCTGTGCAATCTCTCTATGTATACCTGTACACATATATACACACACTCACATACATATTCATATATATTTCCTCCCACATAAACATTATATATATATATATATATTTATATTTATACACATACATACATACACACATTTATATTCCCTTCAACTATGCTCATACTGAGAAAAGTTTCATAAGTTACAATTATCATCTTTCAATGTAGGCACATAAATAGTTCAACTTTGATAAGTTCCTTATAATTTCTTTTCCCTGTTTACTTTCTCATGCTTCTTTTATTCGAATGTCATATTTTCTATTCAACTCTGCTTTTTTTCATCAAGAATTCTTCAACGTCATTCTTCCCTCTCCCTCCCCCTTTCCCGCTGCTGCCACTGGGGCTGCCTCCACCTCAGTAGGAGCTCCTCAACCTTGGCAATGGATTCTTGGGCTTCCATGTTTTTGTGGGAAGAAGAACCAGAAGAAATTTTAAAAAAGAGACTGGCTTTTTCCACAGTCAAATCACCCATCTCTACAGCTGGTTTACCAGCTTGGACAAAGTAGAGATTGGTAGTCTCACCTGGGAAGACTTCCAGTGGGTTCCAGAGCTTACCTTCAACCCCTTAGGGAATCACATCATCAATGCCACCTTCCCTGAGGGAGAGGACCAGGTAAGCTTCTGTGGATTCATAAGAACTCTAGCTCACTTCTGACCAATCAAAGATAATGAGAAAAGCAAAGACATGAATGGACCAGAACCACTCAACAGCTGGAGCAGTAAGCTAGACTTTGCTTCATGATTATATGACTTGATTAAAGTTGACCTACGCTCTGGTCAGGTTTTAGCATGCCTGCTTGACTTTCTGTCTCCAACTCCACGTATGTAACTGCACAGTCAATTCTTCAGTCTCAGAGTTCTTCTTTATTGAGCCTCACCCTTGCTCTTCCATTCCTCAAGCTTTGTCTATCACACGCACTGTAATACCACGCACCAGCAAATTCCCAAAAGAATGCTACTGTGAACAGAATTTAAGGTTCGCGTTATTCAGTATGGTGAATACTCTGTTTATTTCATTACAAATCAAGGCAAGCACTCACAAAATATCACAATATAATATTCACAACATTACATCTTATCACAGAAAATCACAATATAGTGTTCACAACAGCTTAACATTAGAATGGCTGCACAGTTGTCTCTACACTGGCCACAATATTTAGAACAAGGAGCAAAAGAATAATCATCTAGTTTCCCTAAGGGATAAACCCTCCTCACTTCATCATTCAATCAATTCACAATATATCAATCTTCCACTCATGGGGCAACCATTAACTTAATCAGTCACTAATCTAGATTCATAATTACTAAATATCATTAATCACAAATACAGGCATTAAAAAACCACACAAACCCTCCACCCCTTGGTGTCTGGCAGACCTCAATTTCATCCAAGGTGAGACTTTTTCTTCATGTTGACTCTGAGTGGTCTCTCTGATTCCCTGGATCCCCTTCCATGGTCCCAGCTCCCTCCTGAATGCACCAAACAGTCACCTGGATTCAGAAGCAGACAGCTCCCAGGACCTTGTCTAGTCCTCAGGGCAGTCTCTGGCACACACTGAAGTTCACAGGGTCCAGCACATCAAAAACCCTTCACCACTTCTCTTGCTTGGAACTCAAGGATAAGTCAGGCCACAAGCAAAAAACGCCTTTTCCTAGTCATGCTTCTTCAGTCCTCCAGCAGTTCAGCTGGCCCTAGGACCCAGAAGGAATATTGGCCTTCTGGGTGGCCTTCACCAGATTCTGGTCTGAAGAAAACTCCATCTCAATTCTCAGCCAGCTTCCATATGCTAGCAGATAAACTCTCTCTCTCTCCCTCTCTCTCTCTCTCTCTCTCTCTCTCTCTCTCTCTCTCTCTCTCTCTCTCTCTCTCTTTCTCTCTGTCTTTCTGTTTCTCAAAAACTCCAACTCACTTCTTCAGTCCAGCAGCCCAGCTCCCTGATGCTGAGACAATCCTGCTTCCTCCAACAGGAAAATTCCAATTCTATCTCTCCTTCTCTAGAATTTTTCTTTACATACATACACTGGCCTCCTGTCTCAGCCAATCCCCTTCTTCCACATGAACAGGGGAGTTCACACCCTCTCAATAGGGACAGAGCTTACACCTTCCATGCTTAGCCCTAAGTTACTAAGTGCTAAGTATCTGCTAAACTGATTGCTGCTACACTCATATATCCCTGATTTTTCAGGGCGTATAAGGTCAGTGAAGTGGCTTGATGGTTTTTAACCACCTTCCACTCTTAAGTGAGACTCTAGGACATTGCCTCCCCAGGAGCTTTTGGGTACCTGCTACTCTTCTTTGAAGAATAAGAACATCTTTGGGCTCTTTACCTTGTGTTGTAGTTGAAAGACTGCAGGATGGAGGCATCTTTCCTGACAGCAACTGGCTAAGGAGAGAGGTGGAGGTCAAGCCCTCTGGGTAGTCTCCTTTAGGTCACCTTACCTCTGGTCTCTGACTTGCATGATTACTCTTGTTAGTACAGTATTTACCCTTCACAAACTGGCCATACCCCTGGAAACAAGTTTGATTTCTAGTCAGGTACTGCTGGGATGGCACGTGTGGAAATATGTATGCGAGATTTCTCACAGCTCCTTGGAAAGGGAGGCAGGCTTAGTAGGGCATCTGAAATCCTCAGTATTGACACCTATAGCAAGGTTTATACTTCAATATTACTACACTGAAGTACCTTATCTTTTGAGTGTCCAAGAAGACAAATTGATGTTAAGAAAGTGCCTGCTTATCCCAAATCAGGAGATTTTCAGATTGTCGTCAGTATCTTGAAGTTTTGCACACAAATTTTCTATAAAATTGACATTTGCAAATGATTATGCTGGAATTCATAGCCAGCTCATGTTACAGGTCCAAAGATATGAATGTATTGCAAAGTTAGCCTCTGGGTCAACTAGCTTCCTAGATCTTCATACATACTGCAGCTGATTCTTCACATCCTGTGGTGGGTTTGTAGGCCCTTGAAAAAAGCCAAAGCATATTCCCTTCCAAAGTCAGCTTAACTGAGGCTTCCCTGAATCAGGATATGCCATGCTACCTATTGTATGAGTTGATTCATTTCTATATCTGCCCTGGACTGGTTTTTTTTCCTGGTTCCTTGCTTGCTTATACAATCCTTAAGATGGCCGTTCAGATGGTATAATATAGGAACTGTTTAAAAGGGAAGAATTGTCCAATGTGATCTGTTAGGGAGGTACTTTAGTGGCTTCACAATATGCATATTTAAGGTTCTTAAGGGAAAAAAAAAGGATTTTCCCCCTTTGGCTGTATAGCAGACTGTTTAATCCACAGTTGTGCCTTCATGGTCTATTAAAAGTATATTCTTTGAAACCTCATTTAAAGTTACTGTAGACAATATAAAATATTTGGGAATCTACTTGCCAAAACAAACCCAGTGCCTTTATGAACACAACCACAAAACACTTCCCACACAAATAAAATTAGATCTCACTAATTGGAAAAACATCAATTGCTCATGGCTGGGTAGAGCTAATATAATAAAAATGACAATTTTACCTAAATTAAATTATATATTTAGTGCCATACCAATCAATTTACTAAAAAATTACTTTATAGAACTAGAAAAAATAGTGACAAAATTCATTTGGAACAATAAAAAGTCCAGAATATCAAGGCAATTAATGAAATGAAAGTCTTAGGGAAGGTGGCCTAGCTGTACCAGATTTTAATCTCTATTATAAAGCAGCAGTCCTCAAAACTGCCTGGTACTGCCTAAGTAATAGAGTAGTGGATCAATGGAATAGATTGGGTACAAAACATTCAGTAGTCAACGACTATAGTAATATACTGTTTGATAAGTCCAAAGACCCCAGTTTCTGGGTTAAGAATTCAATATTTGACAAAAACTGCTGGGAAAATTGGAATATAGTATGGCAGAAACTGGGCATAGACCATCATCTAATGCCATACACCAAAGTCAAGTCCAAATGGGTGCACAATCTAGGTATAAAGGCTGATACTGTAAATAATCTGGGGAAGCAAGGAATAGTTTACCTGTCAGATTTATGGAGGAGGGAAGACTTTATGACCAAGGAAGAGT
>JAQQSW010019250.1:0-11084 GCA_028646575.1 Pseudocheirus occidentalis | reverse complement strand
GGCTAGTTTTTTTTTTTGTGTGTGTGTGTGTGTGTGTGTGTGTGTGTTAAGTGTCTGAGGCCGGATTTTAACTCAGGTACTCCTGACTCCAGGGCCGGTGCTCTATTCACTGTGCCACCTAGCCACCCCAACAATCTTTCTTTAATCAAACAAACATATCATTTACCTAGTTCAGGGGGAAAAGTCAGCACCCTGAAATCCAGAGAATACAAACCCAAGTTACAAGCACAAGTTACAATCAGGCCAAGAAACAGATCAGCAGATGGGCTTCCAACCATCTGAGCATCACGTCCATTATCTATTCAAGTTACCAGAGAGAGAAGCATCAACTTCTGGGTTTTTCAAAGCCAGGGGGCTCAATGGCTTCCCAGAGTCTCATCTGGCCAAATCACACAACTCTTCTCAAAGTGAGCCCCAAGGAAAACCTCACATCAGGGTGTATATATAGGCTTCTCCTTGGTCAGAGAAGGTCACAGCCCTCTTGACCCACTGTCCAATTACAAAGTAACAAGGTGTGGCCATTCCCAAAAAACAAGCCTCCCGCTACAGGATCCACGTGACCATATTCAGCCTATTAGGGGGGCAGAGTATACTTTCAAATCAGGGAACATTCTCGGAACCACCTAAGCCTATCAGAGGGTGGAAGGTCTATATATCTATCTATCTGTCTATCTATCTGTCTTTTGTTGCTTACGTTATCCAATGATGCAACTTTATGCCACCATACCAGTAAAGGTCCTTCCTGCACAAATTGGAGTTCAGATCTATTATGTTGGTTCTTAAGGAATCTGTAATTTCATCTATGTGCATTTCTTTGTTTTGATGTTGATCACAGTCTCACAATCCCATAGTAGATGATTCAATAAATCATTGTCTCCATGAGTACTTCTTCCCTGGTGTTCAACATCTGGGTTATGAATCTCTTCAAATTTAGCTAAGCTAAATTAGAGAATTGGCTAGATACATGGAGGCTTATGCATGAAATGGAATGTTGTGTTATAACTGCTTTAGAGGAAATTGGAGTGAACTCTGTGATCCGATGAGAAGTGAAGTGAGCCAAATTAGGAAAACATCTCACACAAAGATAACACTAAAGAGACAAATAACTTTGAAAAACTTGACAACTCCATCAATGACTCTGAGTCACCATTTGGACTATGAATCCAAAAGACTGTCACTCACTTCCTGCTAGATAGGTGACGAATTTAAGCTATTTAAAGAGACATACACTTTTAGACATGTCCAGTATGGGAATTTGTGTTGAGCAGATTATGCACATATGCATTGAGCGCTTTGCTTTTCATTTAATAATATTCAATATGTGGATAGTGGGAGGGAGAGATTATAAAAGAAAAGAAAAAATCATCTGCTGCTATTTTTATCTTTATTATTTTAAATAATCTGGCACTCAGATGTCATAGTCCATCACCATGCACATATAAAAAAAGCTTTCCAGAATGTTAGTGTCTGCTAGAGTTTATACTCAACTGGAATAGTCTTCAAGACTCCAGTGTCATCTCTTAACCATGGTGAATCATCATTAGAGTATTTGAATAGAGGGGCAGCCAAATGGCACAGTGAATAGAGTATTGACCTTGGAGTCAGAAGGACCTGAGTTCAAATCCGCCCTCAGATGCTTGACACTTACTAGCCATCACTTAAATAAAATTAAATTTATTACATTTATAAAAAATAAATATTGTTCAGAGAAATTGAATGCGAACCCAATCCTCTTAATTGTCACAAATATTTTAGCTCATATGGAAGAAACTGCCAATTGGGGAAACCTGGAATGGAGACATGAGATCTTCCCAAGCAAATTACTTTCTCTCTATTGTACTTAACCATTCCAGTAAACGCTGCCCTTTCTACCTTGTAATTTCCACATCTGTGCCTTATTTCATGTGTTGTTAAATAACATGAATTGAGAGATTCTTCTCTTCAAGCATGACTTTGACATGCCCTGTAAAGTTGTCTGATCCTAATGTCGAGCAATCTTTTCTTTGCCAAACATTAAAAGAATGGGTTTTAATTTGTCCTGTGTATAAACTTTTGAAACATACACGAAAGACTTTAATCATATCCCATTCTCTCCCCCTGGCTAAGCAGTAGCTTAAAAAACAAACGTGATTGTTTGTCCTTTCTTCGAGTTGATTTTTGGAGGGGACACTCACAGAGCTAGCACTTGGATTTACTCCGCAGAATCATTGTTGTGTAATAACCACATTCTTGATTTCATCCAACATCATTGGAACAAAAGAAACCAGCACCAGAGCTTGTGTTCTCCACTAAGGATCTGTGCCCTGTAAGTGCTACATCAAGATTAATATACTCTTGCCCTATTACAAACCAGCAGGAATTGTGAAGGTAGAGGTAGGATGAAGGATCCTTTATTAAAGTACCATCCTTCTGATTGAAACTTGAGAGACTAAGGGACTTTGAGAAATATGGCTTCAAAAGCAAATCTTCACAGCTGTGTTCTATGGAGAATATGGAAGAGAAGCAATGGGAAACACAGAGTAATTTTAATACGGCTTTGACCAACTCCCTTCCCCCATGTCCACTCCTTCTCCTCTGATTCAAGGTAGCCTGAAAGCTTTCAAATTATCTGACTCAGCCTTTGATGTATACCTTCACAGAACAACAACCAACATGGGTATTATATTTTTAAGTCTTTAAAATACTTTGCATATAGTCTTTCTTTTGAATTTTATGATGATCTTGTGTAGAAGCCACAGATATATTTACTCCCATTTAACACATAAGAAAGTTGAGGTCCAGAAAAAGTTAAATGATTTGTCCATGGTTACATAGCTGGCAAGTGGCATAATCAGGATTTAAAATCAGGCCTACTAGACTCTGGCTTTACTGTTCTATCCACGATTCCATGTTGCCTTTACATAAGAGCACATGCTTTCCTTAGAATAACATTAACAGTTCACACATATTTGTCTTTAGCTTTTACAAAACCCCTTTCTCACAATGACCTTGAGTGGATGGTAGATCTTAATGCTACAGGGAAGTTAAGTAATTTATTGATAACATTGGTAGTAAAATGTTAGAGTCAGGATTTGAAATTCTGAGAAATTAAGAGAAAGTGTCTTTTCTCTTATAGCCCAGTGGCCCTCTCTAGCTTTGAGAATGCATATGGATATTGACCTGATTTTTAATATATTTACATTTAAAATTAATTTTTGAGCTTGATAGTAATCAAGGCTCTATTTGGTTGATTTCATGCCTCTCCTTCTCTTTTCTCCTTGCCCCTACCATCCAAAGGGATATTTCATTGAGGTTTGCAGTGGATGTTATTGGGGTCTGACTTACAGCTCATCAATGAGTTTCCGAAATGTATTATACTTTATTTTGGCAGTAAGTATCCAGGCAACGACTCAGTGACCAAAGAGATAGATTGTTAGTTATCCCACTCCTTAAACATCAGGGATAGTTTGTGTTGGGGGCTTGCACCTCCAAGGTGCTACAGCATTGGTCTTGCAGTTAGAGATGTTGGGAAGAAAATGAGGCATGTTTTATCTTGTGGTTCAGCTCCATGGATCAATGAAGATTAAGTAAATAATACATTAATCAAATTGTGTTGGGTAGAATTCTTATTGCAAACCCAGAAAAGGATTTCATAATGAAACTGGCAATGGCCATTAATCGCCCAACAAAAACTACAATAGAAGCTCCATGGGGGCAGGACCTGGGTCTCATATCAATTTTATATCATGCTATTTGCCCTGAGTTTTACACATGATCATATTAAATACTATTATTACCACTACTGATGGCATTTATAAACATAGCAACCATAATAACATTTTTTTTACCTTTATGCTGAGTCTGATGGTCTTTTCTTAGGCTTCCCACTTTTTGGTCTCTCTAAAGCATATGCTCTTATTGAGCATCTTACATATTTTTACATATTCTGTTTCCTTGCCTTTGGCAAGACTTTTCTCTCCTGGTTCTCTTCCTACCTCAATAATTATCTTTTCTTATCTTCTATTGCTCAATGGGGGGATTTTTTGCTGCTTTTTGTTCCTTCTCGCAAAGTGTGAGTAGCCTGAAGGATTTATCTTGGGTCCTCTTCTCTTAGCCTTTTATACAACTCTTCCTTACCGAAACCCTCATGGGTTCAATTATCGTGTCAATGCAGATGACTGCACAATTTATATATTCGACTTGAATTCCTCTCCTGAGTTTCCAACCATCAGTCAGGCAACAAATATTTAAGTGCTTAGTAGATGTGAGATGCTCTAGATCAGTGGTTCTCAACCTTCCTAATGCCGTGACCCTTTAATACTTGTATGTGGGCGTATCTGCATGTGGGTGGGCCTGCCTGGAGACAGATAGAGGAGTAGTTTCTCAATTACTAAGACCATCAGAAATATGTATTTTCCGATGGTCTTAGGCAACCCCTGTGAAAGGGTCATTCGACCCCCAAAGGGGTCGTGGCCCACATGTTGTGAACTGCTTCTCTAGATACAAATAAAGAGCAAAAAAAAATCCTTACTTACTGTTACAAAGTTCCCTTTCTAATGGGGATGACAGCATTTAAGTAACTATATGAACACAAGGTCTATACTGGTTAAATTGCAGGTAGTCTCAGATGGAAGATTCAAGTCATGGTAGAGAACCAGGAGAGGTCACATGCAATATGAGGGATTTGAGCTACATAAATCTTGAAGGAGCCATGGAAGTTAAGAGGCAGAAGTAAAACTGCTTATTGGATACCTCCACTTGGGAACCAAGTACAAATCTAGACTTCAGTGTACCCAAAACATAACTCAACATCTTCCCCCATTTATCCCTAAACCTACTCCTCCTCTAAATTTCCCTATTTGTATTAAAGGCACCATCTTTCTTTTAATCATCAAGCAACTCAATTTTAGTGTCAACCTTGATTCTTCCTTCTCCCTTATGATCAATATGCAATGAGTTGCCTGATCTTGTCAATTTTCTTTCTAAAAATTCTATCACACATGTCCTGTTCTCTCTACCGACATGACCACTACCCTTATTCAGGCCCTGTTACTCTTCATCTGGATTGTGGCAGTTACGTCCTAATTGATTCTCCTGCATCCAGTGTCTTTCTTCTCCAATACGTTTTCTATAGAGTTGCCAAAGTGATTTTCCTACTGTACAGGTCTGATTCTTTTCTTCCCCCACTCAATGATATATAATGGTTTACCATTACTTCTAGGATAAAATCCAAAGTCCTCCACCTTAAACCTTCAGAATCTGGCTTCAGTTTCTGTTTCCAAATTGATTTGATCTAAGTCCCTTGTATACATTCTAAGTTCCAGCTAATCTGTCTCTTTTATCTTTCCCAAGAGTAGCATCACAACTCCTATCTCCATGCCTCAACCTATGCTATTTCCCTTATCCTTGGGATGCACTCATCATTTCCACTTGTTAATTCTTAGATTTCTTGGAGGTTCAGCTCCAGTGTCTGCTACTTTGAGAATCCTAGGGAGTGTTCTCTCTCTCCTTCTATCTAAATAACTAGTAGACTGGTAGTGGACAGGTGGTTTTTATTAAGGGGAAGGTCAGAGAGAAAAAGAATGAAAAGAAATGTTCGAGGATGGTGCACTGGACTGGAAAATTTATGAAACAGAAGGATGAAAAAAAATGGTGAAATTACCTTTGTCCTACTTGACCCTGTTCATGATTAAATAAAAAACATGAAGATTAAAGTAAAAGTTTGTACTGCCAGTTTCTAGCACAGTGACTTACACTTAGTAAATAATTAACAAATATTTAATTGAATTAAAATCTGTACTTGACTGCAAATAACACTCAGTTTCGTGGTAATGATCTTTGCACTGATTTCAGAATTCCAAAGTGCTTCACATGCATTATCTCATCTGATCCTTGCTAAAACTCTGTGAGGAAGGTGACAGATAGTATTATCATTTTTTCAGATGAGTATGCTAAGATTGAGAGTAAATGAACTGACTAGAGTTACATAGCTCTTAAGCTCCTAAGACAGAACTTTAGACAAAGATGTTCTCAATTCTAAGCCCAGTTCTTTATCTGCTATGCCATCCACTTGCTTCCTAGGCATCAAGTTTTGATACTTTCCCCGTTTCCCCCCTCCCTTCCTCATTGCAACACTCATATTTTCAGTTTTGAGGTTAACATTTCTCATCACTCATCTTGAAGTGTCTCTGTTTTAATAAATATATGAGAAATACTAGATATCAGAGACTATCTATTAAAATGACTTGGGAACTTTTATTGGCTGGGTGAGACAGTTAAGATGTTAGACAATGGATGCAGTGAACTTAAAATAAGAACATTCTTGTAGATAAATATAAAGTCCTACAGTTGGGTTCAAGAAATCAATTACCAAGTAGAAGACATAGGAGTACCAGAAACTAGAGTACTGATTATGTGGGGGAAAAGAAAAGATCTTATGGTTCTAGCAGATGACCAACTCCAAATGGGTCAACAGAGTAATATATTGGGGAAAACAGAGTTTATAATTTTTGTTGTTATTGACAGCTAGGTGGACTGCTAGACTTGGAATTAGGAAGGTAAGTTCAAATATGACCTCAGATACCAGCATGTGACCCTTGACAGTCACTTAACCCTTGTCCACCTCATTTTTTTTAACTTATAATATCAAGATAACAATAGAATCTGCCTCCCAAGGTTGTACGGGGGATATAATGAAATATTTGTGAAGTACTTAGTACAATGCCTGATGTATAATAAATAGGTCCTTAATAAAAACATGCTTTTCCCTTCTCCCTTCCTTTCTTCTTTCCTTCTTTAAAATTCCTTCCTTTTGTGTTGTCTGGACCTTTCATTTCATTGGTACAGTTAGCTTCTGGTACATAAATTATTTCTAGGTTTGTTGATTAACAACTTATTGGTGACTTATAGTTTTGGAGAGTTGTCTTAGTGATAGGTCAATTCAATTAATCTATCAAACATTTATAACATATATTATAACATATATTCCATTGTCACACGGCTGGAGTGCTTCAAAGGCATGATTATGCACTAGATTCTTTTGAACTCCAAAGCTAGATATCTTTCTGCTAGGCCATAGTACTTAGGTTGCATAAATCAAGACAAAGTTTCCAGAATGAAAGAGGTGACATTGCTTCTAAGTTGTGTCTTGGGTAGAATACATCTTGGATATTGTGTTGATTCTGGATGCCACGTTTTAAGAAAAGCCCTGACATGCTGGAACTGGTCTGAAGGAAGGTGACTAGGAGGGTGAATGAATTGGAGAAGAATGTCATACAGGTCCTGGTTGAAGGAATGAGAGGTAGTGGGGGGTGTGTGTGATGGTGGTGGAATGAAGTGGTAGTGATAGTTATCTTGAAAAAGAGAAGGCAATTGAGATATGATCCCTGAATTCAAGTATTTGAAGAATTACCACATGAAAGAAGACATAAACTTAGTTTGGCTGTCCCCAGATGACTGAACCAGGATCAATGAATGGGTAGAAGTTGCACAAAGTGCCATTTTAGGCTTTATATGTTGGGGAAGAAATCCTAATAATCATAACTGAGCAAAAGCAAAATGGGCTTCCTTGTGAGGTGCTGGAGCACCTTCACTAGATGAGCTCAGGAATGCTATGGAGGGGAGTCTTGCCACAGTACAGATGACACTAGATGGCCTCGGGGCTCCCTGCCACCTTCAGCCTCTGAAATCTGATGTGTTGAGAATAGCAGTTGTGTTAGGAGGTGGGGAGATAGAAATGTAATGTACTAAGAAATTCCCCCCAAGCTTTGCAGATGTCAAAATTATGAATCGTTCAAGTGCTCTCCACCTACTGGACTTCAGTTTAAGGACTTTGCAAAATTCTAAAGACTTTCATATTTCAGGAGAGAAGGAAGGCAAGGTCTTCCTCAGGTAAAATTTTCTCCTCCTTCCCTTTCTCCTTCTTTCTTGCTCATCTTCCTAATAGTACTTGCCTCTGATTTCGAGAGGTGACACAGTTCTCTATAAGCAAGCACATTTAACACATTGGCTGCTGTAGCTATTAAAATATTTTGATGACCACCGGAGGAATCATTTGGCAGAGAGCTCACTGTGAACTAGAGAAAGCCAGTGGCACAGTTGAAAAAGGAGCTTAAGCCAAGGCTGTTTTCAAAAGTGGGGAAAAAAATCAAAACAAGCCAACAAAACAACCTGTGATAGTGCTCACATTGTGAAGGTGTAGCATGAAAAGCTTTGGCGTAGTGCATTTCTGATTTCCTTCTCACATGAACCTGTGTAAAAAAAGAATTCTAATAAGACTTAACACTTTGCAATCATCAACTAATTAATTAGCTAATGAGCCCACACAGGAAGGATTTGGGAGAGCCGTGTTCAAGACCTGTGAATTCTTAGCTCTTCTGCAATGCAGATGCCAGAAGGAGGTTTTCATCTATGCCTTTCCTTATTGCTTAAAAATAACTCACTGTAAACCTGCCCCGTGTGAAGGGCAAGAATTACAATTTTCTCCTGGGTTGATAAAATGGAGGTAGAAAAGTGATATTACAGACAAAATTCAGTTAACATACAGCAATTTTAGTGTTAGACATGGAACTAGAGCAGGGCAGGTGGGGCTTTGCTACATGGTGCCTCATTCAGAGGGTCTCAACAATACTTTTTGTCCTTCAGTGTACTGGGAGGAGCTTTTCCATTGGAAAAGCTTCATGTCAGAATCCTGGAGTCTCTGTCTTCCCCCATACAATCTAATATCCTGATCCTTTACCCTCTTTTAACTGAACACCTTTATTCTATCCTATCTCTCAGACACAAATATTTCTGGTTGTAATGCTTACTTGTTATAATGTTGAATTCTGGGTTTTACAGACTTATACAATTCTTGGTTCACACGACTAGGCTTTTATTCAATTCTTTCCTTTTGTAGTGTTCCTACCCTGGTCCACCCAACTCACACACACTTTGAACCTTACTTATTACAAAGTCCAACAAAACTGACCAACAAAATGACTGACAGCACAAGTGTGCGATGCTCGGTTTCTGTAGTTCTCTCTTTTGAGGAAAAGGAAAGGTATTTATCACCACCACCACCACCACTATCATCATCATCATCGTTATTCTTATTATTATCTGTTTTGCAGAATCAAGACTAGTCATTGCGATTGATCTGAGTTTGGCTTAATATGACCCTTTTGCAAGTTTGCAAGTGTTACGACTATAATTTCTTGGGTTTAAATAGACTTTTTGAAAGTATTGTATATACATAATACTATACACACTATACTACCTATATATGCATACATATCCATATATGTATATATATACATATATACATAATTCCTAACAAAATCTATATTATAATTTTATCCTCTGAGCTTCAGATAAAAGCCAAAGAGGCATAAATTTACACTAATTTGAGTACAATTTTCCTAAGACTAGGAATCATCTCCAAGTGGAATGAATTGGATCAGTACATACTGTCTTCCCCCCTCTGGGTGGAATTCAACATTGTAGCACTCAAGAGTCTTAACCAGAAATATCTGTGCTGGAGTCATTTGGGTAGAGGGGTGAGGCACTGTACAACAGGAAAGAATTAAATAAAAGCCTAGTCCTGGAAACTAAAACACGGACTCAACAATTCTCACAAGTTCCTAAGAATTCAACACACACACATATATGTACACATACATGTAATATAGATACATATATACAAATAGACCAGTGGTTCTCAACCTTCCTAATGCCAAGTCCCTTTAATACTCGTATGTGGGCCTATCAGTGGCCCTGCCTTGAGAGGATAGAGGAGGTTCCTAAGACCATTGGAAATATATGTTTTTGGATGGTCTTAGGCGACCCCTGTGACCCCCAAAGGGGTCATGACCCACAGGTTGAGAACTTTTCATATACACACATGTATATGTGCACACAGCTACATGTATTTGTTGTTCAGTCATATATGACTTTTTGTGACCCAATTTGGGGTTTTCCTGGCAAAGATACTGTAGTGACTTTTCCTTCTCCAAATCATTTTATTGATATGGAAACTGAGGCAAATAGGGTTAAGTGACTTGCCCAGGGTCACACAGCTAGTGTCAGAGGCCAGATCTAAACTTAGGAAGATGAGTCTTCCTGACTCCAGGCCCTGGGCTCTATCTACTATGTCACCCTAGCTGCATACACAGACATACATATAAAAAGATATAAATGTGTATATAAATGTATGTATACATGTATATATACATGTGTGTATATAAATATAAAAATTCACATATATGTATTATATTTTTATCTATGAATCTATCTATGCATCTATGTAGAAAGAGAGAGAGTGCATTCCTAGGCTGTGTGGATAGTCTGTGACTTTAGGGTATATATTATGTTGCATCATTTTGCATTTTATAGATATATAGATATATATATATAAACCATAACATATTATATGATTCTTTGTTATGTTATACTATGCCATATTGTTATATTATGTCATATCATGCCACTACACATACATCATAACATATATCCCGTATCATATTTCCTCACACACATACATAGATCCTATTTTCCACAGAACCAAAATCAGTACATCCTTCCCCCACTAGGAATTCATGTGCCAAGTCCTTCAGGCATTCAGGTAGAACATAGTGCCCTGACACAGTAACACCCCATCTCCTGAACACTGGGAAGAATATGATAGATTCCAAGTTTTAGAAGAATTGGGAATGAGGAAGGGGGAGGAGAAAAATAATAGAAGAAAAACACTGGGCAGATACTTCAAAGGGAGATGTTACATAGAATTGCACTTATACTGAGAATAAATTGTTCACAAAATCAACATGATTCGGAATTAGGGGAGAAAGCAGCAGATTTAACGTTGGAAATTTTCTGCTCTGGGGCTATAAAAAGGGCCTTGAAAAAGATGCTACTCTGAACACTGGGCAACAGCTTGCAAGTGGTAGGCAGCAGTCACCCCCTTCCTAGAAGACTGATTAATCTTTCCTTTTAATTTGCTCCCTAAGACATTAATCTTTAAGACTAGCTGGTCATTTCCCCAAGCCTGCAAACTGACAATGGTTTCTGTACTTTTCACTCTACTATAGAAACCATTCTACTTCATTGCAAATTCTCTCTCTCCCCCC
>JAQQSW010019249.1:0-7500 GCA_028646575.1 Pseudocheirus occidentalis | reverse complement strand
TAGTCACCAATGTATCTCACAAGTTTTGTTGTTCTTTTTTTCCCCCAAGTTTAAAGCTTTCTCTTTGAGCAGTGGTTCTCAACCTGTGGTTTGCGTCCCCTTTGGGGGTGGAGCGGGGTCACTTAAGACCATCATAAAACACATATTTCCGATGGTCTTAGGAACTGAGACACTGCTCCTCTATCCATCTCCAGGTGGGTCTACCCACATGCAGACGCTCCCACATACGAGTATTAAAGGGTCACAGCATTAGGAAGGTTGAAAAAACTGTGTTAGAGGAAATTAAATAGAGCTGTTTTGTAATACTTACTTGATTGTGATCATTTTTCTTTCTTTATCAGGTAAGTAGAATTGTCTCATCTTCATGACATTTTCTGCAGTCTGGAATCTTTCAGAGTTGATAAAGAAGAGTGGCTGGGGAATTCTATTATATAACTCATCACTTAAAGGGACCATCCATGCATCCAGGGCAATACCACATCTAGGAACATTTCATTGACAAGAAAAAAGGGAAAAGATCTTATACCTTAATTGACATAAGAGTCAATTCAGAATTCCATTATAGTCCTAGTGTTAGGAGACAAAGATAATAGTAATCATTTAAATGACTTTGGTGTTACATTTAGGAAGATACATGATTATTTACTGTGTAAATGGGAGACAGGAACTTACCTCCCTCTGCAGGATAAATCAAATCATGCCATGATTTAATAGGCTTTCACAGAATTATGAATCGTTAACATTCATACAATTCATAATTATTCATAATTAACATTCACAAAATGTTGAAGAGCTAGAAGAGACCTTAGGGATCCTTTCATTTTCATTCTGTAGAAGACATTGAGGTACATAGAGCAATTTAGTGATGTGTCCAAGGATTCAGAGTTAGTTAGTAGCAGAGCTGGAAGCAAGAACTCAGGTATCTTGATTCCTAGTTTCAAAATTATCTTCAGATACAATTTTAGAAAATGTCTTTTCAGTGTAAAATAGGTAACATCCATTGAGAAACCATGACAGGATTGAAAAGATATAATTAGTATAGACTTTACTGCATAAAACTATCCAGAAAGAGAACTCATTGACACTGAGATGACATTTAAGGAATGAGAAATAGTTGTATATATTATTCAGTCCACACACACCAAGTATGCAGTTGACTCGGTAGGTGACTCATCCTTCTATCTGAATGGCGTGGTGTAACAGAAAAGAGCATGGAGTTAAGATTGGATTTATGATCCTAGCTTTGACTAATTGAAACCTGAGTCTCCGTTTCCTCATTAGTAAAATAGGGCTAATATGGAAGGAGGTCAGACAGAAAAGCTGTGATATATTGCTGAGAGAAGAGGGACAAAAGTTACAGCTCTTCTTGGAACTCTACAGTCAAGCCCAGTAGTGCTATCTGCACTGACCAACCTTTCAGAAATGTCTGGTCAGCATGGCAGTTGCTGGAGATGGACGAGATGTGGTGGACCAGACTCATAGACCAGAGTGAGAGGGCTCCATGGATGCTACAAACACAAATCCAACCTACTATCATATATTATAGAGGCTACAAATTCAACCCTCTCATTTTATAGATTAAGAAACTGAGGCACTGGTAAATTAAATTACTTCCCCAGGATTGCTAGTTAGTTAGTTAACCAGTACCTGAAGCAGGATTGGAACCCAATTATTCTTGACTTTTAAATCTAGTGCCCTATTACACCCATGCCTCCCCAATTTTAAAACCTAAACTGTTTTACATTAAAAGTTTAAGTATTTATACATGTAAAAGATACAGATTGCATTCCTATTTTTCGCCCATGTAGAACAAATAACATAAGGAAAATCTACTTCCCATGTTAAACATTAGAACAAGTTAAGAAAGGATGTCAAATGACAGTATTTTAGGGTGCATGAGAATAGGGTGTATAAAGAACACCCTGCTCCTGATGATTTCCATAGAACACTTAATAAAGACTGCAGATAGGCTATAAAATTCCATGAGCTTAACTGCATACTATAATTAAATCAAAATTAAATCACACCATTAAAACGTATAGTCTTCTTGCTTTATTTTACTCACTGGAATCGCTTGTCTTCACTAAGAGACTGAATAACTGTGGCTCCACCAAAGGAATGTCCCATTACTGCTATTTTCTTATTATCAATGGCATCCTGTGTAGAAACAATAATAAACTCACAGCTTTTTAAAGATATCATTTGAAGTATAGAAGAAAATAAGAAATGGTTTCATTATTCATATTCATGCAGTCATTCATTCAATAAACATTTTTTCAATCAATTTTATTTCTTAAAGGAGAAAAAATATTTTGAAAACTTGTGAGAATAGATGATTTGCTTTTCCTTACCTACCTCAATACATTTGGTGACCTCATCAGTTCCCAAGAGTTCAATTATCATCTCCAAATGTATATAATCAGTCCTAATCTCTCACCCATGTTCCAGTCTTACATTTAACTCTGAAACTCCACATAAGAACTCATTCTAATATACACTATTGATTCCATCTATTCCTCATGCACCCCTCAAAGCACGCATATACAGACATAGACACACAGACACAGATACAGACACACACAGACGCGCACGCGCGCGTATACATACACACACACACACGCACACACACCCTTCCTTTTCGCTATTCACATTCCCTTATTTATGTTGAGGGTACCACCATCCATATCCAGTTATCCAGAGTTTTGAACCTGGGAACTAGATGGAAGGTGGTACTTACAACAAACATAAGGAAAAATCTCCTACCACCATATATAATTCGTTTCCAAGGCTTAGCAATTATGTCTCCACATCTTTCACTTCCAACCCTTGTTCTTCACTCTCAGTCACCATGTTATTTTAAACTCTCTATGCTGATTCCCTTCCCTTGCCAATCCAGCCAGTTGGTTAGGTGGGTCAGTGGACACAGTCTCAGGCTTGGAGGCAGGAAGACTCATCTTAGTGAGGTAAAACATGGCCTCAGACACTTACTAGCTGTGTGACCCTCAGCAGGTTACTTAACTCTATTTGCCTCAGTTTTCTCATCTGTAAAATGAGTTGGAGAGGGAAATGACAAACCACCCCAGGATGTTTGCCAAGAAAACCACAAATGGGGTCATGAAGAGTTTAACACAACTGAAAAATGAATGAACAACACACCAATCTATCCTCTACTCAGATGCCAAAATCATCTTCGTAAAGCACAGATATGACCATGTAACCCTCCCACCTCTATTCAAAAATCTTCACTAGTTTGTAATTGTTTCTAGGCTCAGATACACTTTGGAATTTAAAACCTTTCACAATCTTCCTCCAACTTGCTTTTCTTAATGTATTTCACATTATTCCCCCTTCATGTACTCTCCCCTTTCACTTGCTGTTCTTTGAAGATAGACCATATCTGTCCCTTCTGTAACTCCATATCCCCCATTCCTGAAGTACTCACCCTTCTCTCCTCCACTTCTCAGTGCCCTTGGTTTTTCTTCAAGGCTCAGTTCAGGTGCTACCTTCTAGAAGACACCCTTCTTCATCCTGCTAGTTGCTAGAGCTCTTTCCTTCCTCACATTATGTTGTCCTTCCTTCTTTGTGTTAATGTGTAGTGCAAGCACTATGAGAGCAGGAAGTGATTTTTTGGTCTCACCTTTGTATTCCCAGAGCCTTGGCACAAGGTTCAAACATGAACCTTTGTATATAAACATAGCAACCAAATTCAAAGATAACTCCAATGTTCCATCCTTGAATACCCCCTTCCCCTTCTCCCTTCTAGCCCACCTCCTTCCCCATTTAATTGGTTGTCAAAACCTTAATTTTCTACTTTCATAAGATATATTACCTTCTTTCCATTGGCATATCTACATACAAAGGCTCACATTTGAACCTTGGTTCAGGATGTCATCAACTCTTACTTTGACATTTCTTAATTAGCCTCCCTATTTTGAGGTTCCATGCATTCTACTTCTGTCATTCACACAGCTGCCAAAATCATCTTCCTAAGACACAGGTCTGATCATGTCACTTTAGAAATCTTTAGTTATTCACTACTGACTCTAGTGGGGAAACCCCATAAAATCTTCAGCATAGAATTCAAGGCCCATCAGTCACAATCTCATTTCCATCTTTCACATTGATTCCCTTTCACACAGGTTACAGCCAAACTGAATTGCTAACTGTTCCCAGAATTCCATTTCTTACCTTTACATTTTGATAAATCTCCTCTCTGCATATAATTTAATCACTCCTGATTCAATCCAACAAGAATTTATTAAGCCCCTAGTGTATACCTAGTGTGTAAGCACTGTTTAAATATCTATTTTATGAGAAGCAATGTGGAGTACTAGATAGAAAGTCTACCTCAAAAACATTTTTGTTTAGTTGTTTCAATCATGTCCAACTCTGTGACCCCATTTGGGGTTTTCTTGGCAAAGATATGGAGGGGTTTGTTATTTACCCCTCCAACTCATTTTACAGATGAGAAAACTGAGGTAAAGAGAGTTAAGTGACTTTCCCAAGGTCACATAGCCAGGAATGATCGAGGCCAGATTTGAACTCCCCAATATGTCTTCCTGACTCTAGCCCCAGTGCTCTGTCCATTGTGCCACCTAGCTGTCCCCTCAAAAAGATTCGACTTCTACCTCCTGTGCTAGATAGGTGACACTGACCATGGGCTAGTCACATAACCTCTTGATGCTTGTGGGAATTCTCATTCCCATTAGTAGAGGAAATTTTCTGTTCTGAGAGCTCCTCGAAAGCAGGGCTTATCATTTGTCCTTTGTATTCCCAGCATTTAGCACAGAACCTGACATACAGAAAGTGCTTAATAAATGCTTGTTGACCTACTGGTCTACTGACACCAGTAAAATCACAGGTCCAGTCTCTAGCCTCTATCCAGGTAATAGGATGATACCACATGTTTATAGACCATTAAAGTAAAAAAAAAAGTTGGCTTTATTGACTCACCTTTAGTTGCTGTAAGTCAAATGTGGAATTCAAAACATTCTTCACTCTTTTCCCCTCGTTAATATCAAGGATCAAATTAAGAGCTTTAGAGCATTCCTCTGCTCTTTGAAGTACCTGGGCATGGTTATAAGAAGTAGACAGCACCATTGCACATATACACAACAATATAAAAGCTGTAATTCTTTGCTTGAAATGCAGAAAAAAATGGAGCCACCAAATTCATCTTTGCTAAATGGTTGTTTGCTAAATGGTTTGTTAGCATGGTTGTTTAACAGTGGAGAAAAAGCTATCTTTTTGGAGCGTATCAAATCATTGAACTTCTAAAATTAGAGTGTCTCATATACAATCTATATAAATTTTTTTCCTATTGTAGAGAGCAGGAAGGAGAAAAAGGGAGGTAGAAAAATTTGGAACTAAAATATAAAAAATATTATCTTAACATGTGTTTGGAAAAAACAATACTATTAAAAATAAAATTAGAGTTCCTGGTGTAAGAAATAAGAGGAAATGTGGTTTATTGGAGAGAAAGCCAATCTCAGAGTCAAGAAAACCTGAGTTCAAGTCCTGCCTCTCACACACATTGGCTGTGTGACCAAAGATAAATCATTTCATTCGTTAATGTCCCAGGGAACTCTCTAAGGCTAAGTAAGGTACAGATTCATTGCTGATCTACACGAGGAGAGAGAATTTCCACACTTAGATCATATCACAGGTCTGGACCCCAAGCAGAAAACTCCCCGCAAGTATGGTACCATCTACCAGAATTCTGGTTCCTTTTGTTTATGTTATGAAACGGAAATTGTATAAGGAGCAGCCCTGAGAATTTGGCCATGGAGAACAGGAAATAGAACTTTAGCTTGAATGTGGGATATTAAATTAAATTACATATGTTCTACATGCATGATGACATTGCCCTTGTTCAGTTCCTCCCTGGAACATACCTGTCTATGGCGTACGGTGTACTCCATATTCTCTAAATGGACATGCTTGTAGGGGATCCAGGACTTATTATCTTTTTCGACAGCAAATTCATTTTCGAAGTAAAAAGTTGCTGACGCTGATTCATCTCTATGATATGGAAAAAGCATCATTTCATTTGCTTATTTTTTCCTTCCCCTCAAATTAACTTTTCTTACTTCCATCCCAACCTTTCTGTTTTGCATTTTTATTCTAGCACTTTGACTTTAAATATTTTTTTTAAAAAGGTCCTTAGAAGAGTTTCCCAAACTGGGTGATACCACTCCCTAGGGGAATGCTGGAATTAAGGGGGGGTGTGTGGTAGTAGCCTCATTTATAGTTGAGGGTCGTTGAATAAAATAAGGGGCAATTGAACCATAATGAAAAAGAGAAGATAAAAAAATTAAAAAAAACATTTATACATGTTTCATCTGTTGTGTAACAGAGTGAAACATTTCAGTGATTACATTATTTTCCAAATAAACGCACAAAATGTAAGATATAACCCATCAGTGGTCAAGTCTGCTGAGAGGTCTTAACAAGCAACTGTTGGCAGGTAAACCTGTTGAACATTGTTGGGAAGTCCAGCATGTATTCGCAGGAATATGTGCGTGTAATGACTTGTCACCAATATGGTACTATATGGTTATGTGACACAATACTGCATCATCAAAATTTCAATTCAGGAAAAAAACACAAATTTACAATAAATTATTGAATTTAAGTTTTATCACTAAAAAAATATAACATTTTTAAAATTATGCAAATCACAAAAAAACATTAAATGGTTAAAGAAAGTAGATTTCCATGTGGGCACTAATAAATTTTTTTTAAAAAAGGGGGTGGTAGTCTATACAACCAGCCTAATGTCCAGTGTGAAAGTATTTGCAGATCCTATACTTGATTGCATGCCACCATGTGTGGGGGGGTGGGGAGAGGGGGGAGAAAATTTGAAACTCAAGGGATTCTGGAACTGAATCTTGTAAACTAAAAGTAAATAAATCAGTTTTTAAAAATGGGTGGTAGGCCAAATAAGTATGAAAACCTCTACTTTAAAGGAAACTAGGCATACTAGCCTGAGGACTAGTACTTTTATACTGACATGTTGTTAGGCAAAATAATTATCACTGGGAGTTGGGAGTCGGGGGGGGGGGGAGAAAGAGGAGGGTGAAGGGTGGCAATAATAACACAGCAGCTTCATGGGTGTGGAAGTGCAGATCAGGCAAAGAAGAGCCACCCATGGTAGGCATGGTGTAGAATCGGGTACTAGGCTCAACAAAGCTCATCTCCCCTGTACTGTGTCTAACTACAGCATAGTAGGGTAGTGGACATGAAGATGGGGTGTGGTTATAATGTTTTAGTAACATTATTAGGAAACATCCTTGCGTGAGACAGTATCACGTAAAATACATGTCTTTAAATTAGATAGTCTAAACCTTCCATGCCCTCTGAGACTAATGGTTGGTTTCAGAGTCAGAGAACATGGGGTTCAATTTCTAGCTCTGATAATTACTTTCTGAGTGACCTTAGACTTAACTGTTTTGCCTCAGTTTCCTCATACATAAAATATGGAGGGTTGGTTTGGATGAC
>JAQQSW010019248.1:0-11084 GCA_028646575.1 Pseudocheirus occidentalis | reverse complement strand
CCCCCACAAATCCCTTCACAGAGTGTCTTAGGAGGCTCCATATGGGAGAGGGATGGAGAAGACAGAAGGCACGGCACACATGGCATTGGGTACTGAGCACCTGGGGCCTGGGGGAGGTGGGGAGGAGGCCAAAGGAAGGAGAAACTGAGGCAAATCCTTTGGCTCTATCATATTTTCAGAGGTTCTGACCTCTTGCCAGAGTCCAGTTTTCCCTCTCCAAACTCTATGCAGATACACAACTCCTTACCATGCCATGACCCAGCATTCCCTTTCCCATGCAGCAAAGACTCGCCATGTGTGTGCTTTGAGCCCAAGCACCCTCAGCAAGGGAGGAGAGAAACCTTTCTCTAGGATACTCTGAGCAAGCCTGGGTGCCAAAGACGCCCACAGCCACCCTTCAAAAGGCACCAGTTCTGGTCCTCCTCAGCAACCTGGAGCCTGCAAGGAAAGGTCTCTCATTCCAGCCTCGATGCCACCCTGGATCTTACCTGCTTGTTGGCTTTCAACACGGTCCTCAGAGTAGCAATCTGCTCTCGCTTGGTGCTTAGCAGAGATTTCAGCTTCAGGATCTCCTCCATCAAGGCTTCCTTGTCCTTGTCCACGACCGGCCCCAGCTCCTGCGCAGCCACACGTTGGCGAGACAGCTCCACTGTGCGGTCCACGGCTGTCTGCAGGTGCTTGATCTGGTCCCGGATGATGGCGATCAGGTTGTAGATGTTCATGGGCTCCTTGCGGGGATCCGACACTGGGGATGGCAGGGAGGAGCTGGGAGAGGGTGAGCTATCGCCGCTTCCATTCTCCACCTTGCCCAGGTCAATGGCCAAGAGCCCCTTGGAGAGCAGGATGGGCGAGCGCCTGCCTTTGCCTTCGGGGCTGATGCGTCCGCCGCCCTTCCCCTCCTTGTAGTA
Source organism: Pseudocheirus occidentalis (assembly GCA_028646575.1). NCBI lineage: Eukaryota > Metazoa > Chordata > Mammalia > Diprotodontia > Pseudocheiridae > Pseudocheirus > Pseudocheirus occidentalis. The sequence continues at coordinate 10,176 of JAQQSW010019248.1, read as the reverse complement.
ATCCAGCATTACTCTGTTGGGCGTTTCGTTGTTACACATGCAGACGTGATGGTAAAGGTTGGCCAGCTCCTCGCTGAATGTCACAAGCTCATCCTGGGCCACGCTCAGACTGCCCTGTGTTTCCCCAGCCACGTCACTCACCTTCCTCAGCTCCTTCTCCAGCCTGGCCACGTGCTCTCGGTCCAGCCGGCTGCATTTTTCCAGCAGTGCAATCTTCTCCGTCAGGGCCTGGCCTTCGGTCTCATAGCGTCCCTTCTCCTCCTCGTACTTGGATGCACACTCCTCATAGCGGCCCTTCAGGGTCTTCAGCTCCTCCCTCAGCTCGCCCATCTCTGCCATGGCCACCTTGTACTTGCACTCCAGGATCTCGGGGCCGTTGATGTCCACCTCGTAGTAGTCGCCGTCCTCGTGGCTGTCACGCTCTTTCTCGTTGTCCAGTGCCGACTGGCGCTCCTTGCTGACCTGGAGCTTCTTCATGGCTGTGAGGTTCTCGGTGAGACGGCTGACCTTCTCGTGCTGCTCGGACAGGGCTCCCCGCGTGGACTCGAGCTGCTTCTGGGACTCCTGCAGCGTCGAAAGCAGACTCATCTTCTCTCGCTCCATCTGAAAATGCATAAACCAGGACCATGATTCTGTCGGCCATTTATCTCATCTCAGAGGAGGAAGAAACACAGTCAGTCAATGGGCCCTGGACAACCAACGGTCGCATTTCTCCCTCTAAGCAATGCAATGGACCCTCAAACACTAGGACCGAAGTAAGAAAGATAATGCCCATGAGCCTTCCCCCGTGCCACCAAAAATAGTGTTAAGTAGATAATCCTTTCAGAAACATCAACAGAAATGCCCACAACACTGCTCCCTCCTTCTCATGAAGCCATTGGAGGGAGGAGACTAGGAGAGGCAGCCTGATGAGGTGCAGACAGGGCCCTTGGCTTGGTTTAGTCCTGCTGGGTACCCTGACAAGGTCACAGCGGCCTCCCCTCTGCTTAGCCTTTCAGCGTCCCCAGACACCTCTCTAAGGCCACTCGTTATGGAGGACCCGCCTGCCCACACGGGCCCTTTGGTGAGTCCTGCAGCCCATCCACTGGGAGACCTGAAGAGAAGCAGACCCACAGTGGTTCACTGCCTTCGAGGAGCGTCTCCCTGGGGCATCTGAGCAAAAGGGCCATTCAATTCCCCTCCCTGCCAGGGAACCCATAGACCACTAAACACAGCTCAAGCATTGCCGCCTCCCTGGGATGCTTCTGGATCCTGTCGGGGCTCCACCCCAAGCACCCTGGACGTCCCACACCATTTATTCCTTACTAGTATGAATGTCATTTCTCCTAAGGAGAACGTCAGCACCTCAAACACAGAACAATGCTTGTTCTTGTCTTTTTTACATTGTAATCTCAGGACCTACGCCAGTACCTGCACGTTGTAGGTGCTTGATGTTTACTGATTCTCTTGTCCCCCCCATCTTATACTATCCACTACTGGTGGAAAAGGGACTCTACAGAAGTTTTCTGAGGCCCGGGTCGAGCAGTCACAGGCCACATCGTCGCTTCTGCTTTATAAGCTGGAAAACAGAGTCCTAAGAAAATTCAGCAAGAAGCTTAAAGGCACTCCTCACTCCAGGGGTGGGTGCCCCCCAAGGTGATGCTCCGGGCACTACACTCAACAGTGGTGGCTTCAGGACACTGACAGGTGTGGAATGGGGCACCCGTGTGCACATCTGCACTTCTATGCCACAGACGAGGGTTTCACGGGTGGCGAGCCTGGGGAGGGCAGGGAGCCATTTGAAAGGGATGCTGATTGTGTCACATGTATGATCGCTATCACACTGCCTGCCTTCTCAGGCAGGGGGAGGGAGAGAATTGGGAACTACAAATTTAAAAAGAAAAGAATGTTAAAAATATAATAATTTTTTTTAAAAGTGAGAGCCATGGTGATTTTAAAGAAAGACCCTCTGCCAATACAGCCAAACAAAAATAGTGAAGGCCTAGGGAGGAGGCCCAGGGAGGGCTCGGGGGGGCCCCTGGGCAGCGCCCCCTCACCTGCACCAGCTGCTGCTTCAGCTTCTGGATCTCCGAGATGTTGAGCTCACTCAGCAGGTCGGACACCAGGCTGGGCGCTGGCGGGAAGCCTTCCTCCTTCTTGGGCGTGGACGTCTTGTTGCTGTCGCAGGCCGCCATCTTGTGCAGCCCGTTGTGCTCGAAGCCGTTGACCATGACCTCGTCATTGTTGGGTTCGGCCGTCTCGTCGCTGAACTTGAGGCCATCCAGGGAGAAGTTGAGGTGGCTGGTGTACATGGAGTCATTGATGTTCATGTAGTGGGACAGCTCCTTGCGCAGGCTGTTCTTCTGCTCGCGCTCGGTCTTCAGGGTCTCCAGGGACTCCTCCAGCTGGCGCTCGGAGATCTCCTTGAGGCGGATGGCGTCCTCCAGCTGGCTGTTGAGATACTCCGTCTCCTCCTCCAGCCTCTTGATTTCGTGTTTGAGGCCTTCAAACTCCACCTGGGAAGGAGGACAAAAAGACACCGTCATCCACGGGGCCCAGATCCCTCCCCCTCGGGGCCCCTCCTCTCATCCTGGCACCCAACGCCTCATCGGCCGGGCCTCAGAGCCGCTGGAGCAAGCGGGCCCTGGGCCCAGTGGGTATAAGCCTGGCGTTGCTGCCGCCTCTTTGGGTTAGCCCTGTGGGTAGACTCTGGCCTTAGCACAATGTGCGTGGCTCCTGCGAGCTCCTCGGGGGCAGGCACATCTCTGGTTTTTGTCTTTGTAGTTCACCGGCTCCCACCGGAGACGGCCAAAGTTCAGATTTGGGCGTGTGGATGGGGAGGAAATTCCAGGGGAAGACTTAGGTCAGCATGGAAGGGACAAGGAAGAAGGGAGCCCATCCTCCCGGCTGGGGAGCGAGCCCTCGAACCGCTTCTTCCCAGGTGGGGTACTCTGCACACATGCTACGTAGGGTGGTCTGTGCGGTCAGGCCATTGGGCGGCTGTGAATGGTGGCGTCCCAGGGATGGAGGGGCCTCAGAGGCCTGCCTAGCCCCGTGCCCGCAGCCTCCCTTACATTCTCCAGCCTCGAACGAGGACTGTTTTTATCACTGCCAGCCCAATGAGATCACTGACATCAGCTCAGATCTCCTCTACGGTTTCTGCCCCTTGTTCTGGGCCCAGGAAGAACATAAAAGGCCTCCATGCAGGAAAGTTCCCCTCGAGAAGTGGGGTGTGCCCCTCCCACTGCCCGCCTTGGAGGCCTTCAAACAGAACCTGGACAATCACTAAGGACACGAGGGAGGGGCTTCATTTTACCTATGGGACAGACTAGGTCAGGGCAGAGAACCTACCGCCTCTAGGCTACATGAGGCCCCCTGGGTCCTCAAGTGCGGCCCCCTTTGACCAAACACAAGCTTCACAGAAGAATCAAAGGGCCGCACTCGAGGATCTAGAGGCTGCAGGTTCCCCACCCCTGGGCTCGCTGAGTTTTCTTCTGACTCTGAAATTCTTTGATTCTGTAAAATACTCGGACATATTAATCTGTGTCTCCCCTAAGAGATTGTTTTGTTAAGGCTCAATGTCCCTAATTCCTTGTAATCTTCTTGGGGTGAGGTTTCTGGTGTCTCCCCTGTTGCCGTCTCTGGATATATTCCAGCTTGCCTAAACTCTCTCTGACACGGTGCAGGTGGGCGGTGGTGTAACTGGACCCACCAGAGGCGGCCTGACTGGAGCAGAATGCACTAGGGCAATCACCTCTCCTAAGCTGAACACTCTCCCTCTCTGAAGCTTGTGGTACACTGGGGCCCCCAGATCTTCTTCACACGTCTGCTGTCTGGCCGTGCCTCCCCAGGCTTATCCCAGGGAAGCTGATTTTTTGAACACATACCCTGGATTTTACTTTTGTTCAGCCCCATATTCCAGCCTGGCTCCCGACCATCACCCAGGGCTAGCTAGTGGCTGGTCGCCCACGGATGGAGACAGGGAAGGAAGCGGTTCCCTGGCCTGACCTTGGAGGGGGGAGGGGGAGTCTGACCACCGACCTTCCGCTACTTACTTGGTTTTGCTTCAGGACGGACACTTGTTTCTGGAGGCAGATGTTCTCCTCCTCGAGCTCCGTGTAGTCCTGCAGCAAGCGGGCTTCCCTGAACTTGTACTCCTTAATGTCATCTCGCAAGCGTGCCCTCTGGATCTCCACATTCTGGTTCATCTGTCAGGAAAACAGCGGCATAAGCAGGTTACTGAGAGCCTGGGGGCCTCCCCAGCCCCCACTTTCCAGGCACCCCGACTATGAGCAGGGGCCTCCTCAGGTTCACAGACACAAGGACACTGCGGCTGGCTGCAGGCACTGAGCAGAACTGGATGAATCTTGGATGACACTTTCCCCTCAGCCAAGAGATGGGAGACCCAGAAGCAGAGCTATCCATGTGTTGGGGAGGGTAAGAGCTTGTTTAAAGGCACCTTGTTCAATTGATCAATCATGAAAAACAAAAGGCACTGACAGAATGTTTTAAAAAGCAGACCCCCTGAGTTGCCAGGACTCCCACCCTGGCATGCCCTGCGCCCTGGCACACCTACCCCCTCCTGGCAGACTAAGCAGTCATGTTGGGCAGCCTGGCCTCAGTAGGGTGGTAATGTAGGCTACCCCGGCCTGTAGGCATCATATCACCTTGCCCAGGATGACAAATCGGCCTCAATTTGATGCATAAAGACAACATTATCTGAAATAATCATGCTTCTCGTTTATCAGCCAGCTGTTACAGTCATTTAAGGTCTGCAAAACACCTCCACTAATGCACCTTCACACTCACCTCCTTTCGACACAGTGATGAGGCCGTTTCCCCCCCAATACCCATGAGGGTTGGCTTCAGCCGCCTCCCATTTCTGTTGGGGATCCTAAGGAACTCTGAGTCGATCAGCCTGGGCTAGTCCCCCTCCCTTCCCCTCATTCTGCCAGCACCAAAGCTCCTTGATTCTGCTTCCCCCTCCCCACAGGGCCACAAGCATCCATTTGGGCCCCATCGTCCATAGCCTTGATTATTTTTCATAGCCAGGCCTTCTTGATGACAAGTCTTGTATCTTCCCCAACTAGACCTTGCTTGGCACCTGCTCCTCTCCCTGCTCAAACATGGATGGTCAGTCCCTGACTCTCTCTGGCCACTCCCTCTCCCAGACTCAGCCATGGTGGGTCTCCCCACCATGCACAGCCACTGCCGACCTCCTCAGGACTCTGTCCGTTTCCAGCCTGCCAGCCGTCCCCAACCATCTCAGCTCCAGTAAGTCCACACCGGAATCCACCACCTTACTCCTGACAACCTGATATGTCTTCCTCCCACACACTCAGGCTTGAGAGTGACCTCATAGTGATCCATTCTGCATGCTGGCCTGTGGCCAGGTGACTGGCCTACTCTCTAGCCCAGTTACCTGGGGATGTGGCTTTCCGCTTAGTATGTAAAGTGTAAGCTCTAGAAGCCAGGTCTGTCTGTCTGAAGAGGGGCCCCTCCAATAGCTTGCATACTCCACACGTTAGGAGCACACCAGCTCAAGGTCTAGGCACATCCTCCAGGGGGCTGTCTTGACTCCTTCCTCACAAGTCCCCCCACCCCAAATCTCTTGGGAGCACTTAATACAATCACAGAGTCCTAGGGCTCAGTGGGATCGTATTGTACAAATCAGGAAACTAAGTCTCAGAGAGAAGGCTGGATTAGTTAAAAGCTAGAACCTGGTAGAGACGCCAAAGATGAGCCATCATTGCTGTCTCACACACGGATCCTCTGAATTTTGGTATTTGGTTGACCTGGGCAAACAGCTGCACCTGAGAGGCCCGTGGCCAGACAGGGTTGGGGCCTAGCCGGCATCCGATGGAGTGGGCCGGGTTCACAGGCTCCGTTGGGAGCTGCTCACCTTCAATTCTGGACGCTCTGATCTCCCCCACTCCCCGGAAGCACCACAATGGCCTTCCTGGCCTCTCAATCTCCAGCCCTCCCATTCTTCAAGCTCTGTCCAGTTCCCTCACTGAGCACCTGTGCTGACTCAGCACAGCAGGAGCCAGGTCCAAGTCCTTTACCTGAACCTACAGGAGCTTTGTTCCCTAGCACAGGGCCCGGCATCTAGGACAGCTTGCTTGGGGCTCATTGACTGACTGTGAGCCGTCTGCAGGCCTCTTTGACCCCTGCCCCCACCTGGCAGAGAGCTCTGGGTACGTGTCCCTAACAAGAGGAGCCTGCGGCTGTAATTGTGTTTTCTGGCTTACAAAGGGCTCCATCTCCACGACTTTATTTGGCCTTATTTTATGAATGGAATCACGGGTTTTTCTTGGGGCCTCTAGAAACCTCTTAGTCAATCAGCCAACAATCATTCTTGCCACACAAGCTCAAGTCCAAGGACGGGAATGGAAAGGAGTCACCATCTTGGGGAAGCAGATGCGTGTGGTCAGCATCACCCACAAGGCCTCGCCTGGTCACGGATGACGGGGGGGTCCCTACCCTGGGAAAGGTTTCAGGGTCAAAGAACCTTCAGTCCATGAGGCAGCTTCCAGTCTCCCTGCACAGTCTCCCTGCACCGGACCTCGGGCAGGCTCAGGAGGGGCAGACTGGCTGACCCACTGAGGGCTCCTTGTAGAGATGACAAAGGAACACATTCAAAACCTAGACTGGAAAACCAAGCTAGCACCTAAGGAGAGAATCTTCCCAGCTCTCTTATGCTCAAGCTCTCTTATGCTCAGTCAGTCTGGAGCTGGGAGGGACCCATCTTTCAGAGAACTCCAGTGACCTGTCCAAGCTCACACCGGGAGTACCAGGGACAAAGCAGGAAGACTCACACCCGAGGCCCTTGTCTCTAGTTCCAGGACACCGCTCTGCCCTTCTTTACAGCACTCAAGAAAACTCAGAAACAGAGAGAAAGCAAGGCCACCTCGTGGCCCCACAAGCAGGAATCGAGCTGTGGTGGGCCTGTCACCTCCCTGCCCCTTGCAGCACACAAAGGTCCCCCTTGTCCTTCAAGGCTCAGCTCAGGGGTGCCACACCCAGGAAGTCCCCCCTATCAACCCCGGCCCCTCATTGCTTCCTCCTCTGGACCATAAGTCAAGAGCCTGGAAAGGACCAGCGGCCACATCCCACCCTGCCTCCTGGTTCGGCCACATCCTGTCCCGCCTCCTGGTTTGGCCCCCAGGCTCCTGTCCCGGAGGACAGGAGGCTCAGGAGGCTGGGGTCAGAGCTCAAATGTACAGGAAGCATTTTCTGGCCATCCCAGCGGAGGAGCCTGGCTACACTTCCAAGCCCTACTATGTGTCAGTCAGGCCTTCGGTCAGGCCCCACATTACAATGGCTGCTCCATTAGATCCCTACAACACGGGGAGATAGCTGCTGTTGTCATTAATTCCATTTTGCAGATGAGGACATGGAGGCTCGGAGTGGTTAAGTGACTAGGCTAGGATCTCACAGGCAGTAAGTGTCTGAAGCAGAATTTGGCTTCCAAGTCTGGTACTTTACCATGAAGGCTGCATGGAGGCAAGAGGGCGGCCCAGGAGCTTGGAATGGCTTGGAAGGAGAGGCCCCGAAGGCTTCTGGGGCTCCCATGGTCAGCACAGAGAAAATACCAGCAGGAAGAGGGCTCTGCTGGCCTTTGGGGACAGACAGGGGCTCTGTGGGAGGGAGAGGTCTGGAAGTGCCGAGGTACCTGTCTTGGCAGCAGAGGTCCAGGCTGCTTCCCCATGGGCGTCTGTGTGGGCTGCCAAGCAAGGAGAGAACTGAGAAAGGACAGGATGGAAACCCTGCACTGCCTGGAGAACAAGCCCCAGACAGGCTCCTCTTTCCCCAAGGGAGGACCTGGCACGCTTCCCCCTTGGGAGGTCAGAGCCCTGGCCTTCGCTGTTGCCACAGCCATCGTCCTGCAAATCAGACACGGGTCTGAGCAGATGGGCACCAGATTGGGATGGTAGGGGCAGCAAGAGACAGTGTCTGCTGGGCCCTGGGAAGAGCCAACCAGGAGGGGCTGGTGGCAAAAGCGGCTCCCCCAGCACACCTCTGGATCTGAATGTGGGGGTCTTTGGGTCTGATCATGGGAGCCTGCAGGTCCAAACATGGGAACCTCTGGTTCCTATTCTGGCCCGTAAAAGAGGTGTGGACATGCAGTGTGAAGGACCCTGGAGGTAGCTGGGCTCAACCCCTTCATTTTACAGGTGAAGGAAGAAACCCAGGAAATGACTGGTCCAGATGGCACAGGTTCAGGGCCAAAGCTGGGATCTGGTTTTCTGGCATCAGATGTCCATGTCAACTCAAAGCTGGGTCTGAGAAAGGCAGCCAGGGGTCCTACAGGCATGGTGCGTGTGTCCGTGGGGGCAGCAGCCGCCTCAGGCTCCTTCCTTTGTGGGCACCTCAGTGCAGCTATGCCTAAACCCCACCCCATCTCCGATGCGAAGCCTGCGTGCCCATGCTTATCGCCAACTGATGCTGAATGGGTTGAGCTTTCATGGGCTTGTGGATGCTTGGCTCCCTGTTCGACTGGAAATGCCTTGACGGCAGGGGCTGTCCTTGGTCTTTCTCTGTGTCCCTGATTGGTGGGCACAGCAGGTGGCACTGAATAAGAGCTCACCATTCCTGCCAGGTCTCCTGGCTCTCTGGTATAGTGTGAGAATGGATCAGCTAGTCCAGGCCTCTCAGTTTACAGATGAGGAAATTGGGGCCCAGAGGGGCAAGGACCCTTGACCTCCACTGCTCATAGCTGGCCTGACTGCTCGGCTGAGAACCAGCATGGAAAGCAGAGGCTGGAAGAGCTTAGGGGCCTCAGCCCCGCCCTCCACACTGACACACAGACTTGCTTATCCTGGGACCATTCAGACCCTGGTGGGGGCTGGCTCTCCCAAGCTCTCCTGGCGGCTCCCAAATGAGGAGCTCATTAAAACTATTTTCTGACTAGGATTTCACAGTTTTCCTTTTTAACTCTAATAAAGGTGTTGGGACTTAAAAAAAATGAAGAAGCCTGTGGCTTTGCTGTGGGCACCTGGTCCTGCAGCCCTCCTCAGACCCTGGGCTCAGGGTCACAGACTGTGCTAATGGTCACAAGGGAAGAAGGCGGCTTGAGGGGCAGTGGGTGACACCATCTTCCACGTGCCCAATGGTGGGACCTTGTCCTCACCCAATGGCAGCTAAGAGCCTTCCCTGGGGCCCCAAACCCTTCTCTAAATGCTTCTGTCCTAGGTAGAGCCAAGATGGTGGCTTAGAAGCAGCAAGGCCCTGCAGCTCCCACAAAGCCTCCCTAAGCACCCATAAAATATGAGCCCAGACAAAGTCTAGGACTCGCAGACTCACAAAAATACAGAAAACACATCTCTCACTGAAGGCAGCTTGGCAGCAGGGGCTCATTGTGGCGGCTGGTAGCGGAGGCTGGCCCAGCCTGAAGCTGAGACCACGGCCAGGCCTGGGGCGGTGGGAAGGAGCTGGGCTGAGCTGAGCCAAGCCGCACAGCAGCCAGTCTTCAGAGGAGAGGATCTACAGCCTCCAGCACCTCCACATCTGCCAAGGCATGAGGAACGGGGACAGGAGAGGGGCAGCTCCCGCTGGAGCAGAGACCAGCCCAGCCCAAAACCGCAGCTGCGGCCAGACCAGGCCGCAGGGTGGTCAGGAGCTGAGTCTCCCAAGCCACAGCTTGAGTCTACTTCAGAGAAGATCTAAAGCACCTGCCTGAGGGGATCTTCACATCCACCAAACCAGGATTAGACGGTCAGTGAAAGTGAAACTTTGAAAATTAATTTGGGGGAGGAAAAGCAGTTCAGCCAATCTGCCCCCAGGCAAGGAAGCAGTGGGGGAGGGGAACTGCTGGAACTGGCAGCGGTCCCCATTGGGCTGCTTCAGAGCCCCTGGCCTGCAGACTCCACAGGGGGGCTGAATTGATTGATCAGGGCCAAGTGCTCTTGCCTTGAGCAGCCTGGATCCAGATTGTGGTCTTGGGTGGTGGTCCTGGGGTGCGCTTTCAGCAAGCCAAAGCTGGGGGGACTTGCAACACCCCCCCTAATAGCTCCAGCAGCTGGGAAAACCCCAGTGATTTGGAACAGAGCTTTCCTCCCTGGAAGCAGAGTTTCACAGAGCTAAAAAAAAAAAACAAAACCAACCAATTAACTGACTGGCCAACATGAAGAAAAGGAAGCAAAATAAGAACAGCAATAAAACTCTAGAATCCTTTTTTGTGGACAAAAAGGATCA
>JAQQSW010019247.1:0-11084 GCA_028646575.1 Pseudocheirus occidentalis | reverse complement strand
TCTTGGGCCTTACTTTCTTTCAAATAGGTTGGTATAGTATTTTTTTTGGTATGCTGCTGATGGGATTTCAGCATCCTCCACCTTTTTAGTAATACTGAAGTTGGTAGTTTAGGGTTGGTATTTTTTTTTAAATATCCCTGGTCATATCAGATTAAACCCGATTTCATTCCAGAAACTTTATTTGACTTATTGCTATAGGAGGCTGCTGCTGCTGCTGCTGCTGCTGTTTCTGTAAGACCCTTGCACAGGTCTTACTGTGATAGAGATTAAGTTTGGAATCAGCCATGTTCAGTGCTTCCTCAAAGTCATTAGTCTGCGACCCTACCAGCAGGCCTAAAACAATGAACAGGGGTAAATACAACTTTTCAGCCATATCCTTCATTTAGTTAAGAAGCAATAATCTGCATAATTATTTCTAATCCTAGTTGTTGTTTTTTTAAATATAGTTGACCCACTTGAGATTCAACATTTAAGTATGAATCAATGATGTAGCACTATGTAGTTAACAATAATGAACTATGCTAATCATTACTTCTATAGCTTATTTGCCAGCATCTGGCAATTTCATTTAAGTCAGCAGGGAACTCTACTTTGTAGTCTTGGGAGTGTTCCTCTACCTCTTAGGTGGCCAACAAAAATGTATTACTAGAATCACTGATGAACACATTCTCATAGACAGCCATGCAGGAATCCTCCAAATAATTCCCTCCCTTCCCTAGTCCATTTCAGAGGAATGTTGTCAACTGAACCAACTGTTGTGGAATAACACACCAAAGTGTCCTATTGCATTTGCTTTTAATGCAGGAATTCTGAAGAGAAAAGCACAAAAATTCAGGTTTATTATTCTAAACTTTATCAATGTACTCACTTACAGGATATCCCTGCAGATCCACTTTGCAATGGACAGCAAGCAAGCAGGACAAAGGCATAGAAGAAATAAATAAAGGGGTTTTGTTCCTAAACTATGTTTTCCCAAAATTCTCTAAGAAAATACTAGGTTGAAACATGCAGGATGTGGCTGAGAAAGCAGAATGCATTCAACCAAGATGGAATTGACTGCTACTCACACATCATTCTTGAGCTGGTGAGATTATTTATGAGTTTCTTCTTCCTAATTGGAACCACGATCCATTTAACCAACAGCTTCACAATCCATCTGGGTACATCAACTACGGTGGGCATTTCATCTTGACATTCATCTTGTCATGACATAGTCATATGCAAACTTCTCTCTCCCACCTTGACACTTTTAAACTCTTACTCTGCTAATGGAAATCATAGTCAATACTGTCATCATATTGATATGGGCATATCCTTCTACTGCCCCATGCCTCCAATTACTATCCCCATGGCTTGCAGAAAACGCCTTCCTTGGTGTGGGAACCACTACAATGATCCTCTTTCCTTTCTGGTGAGTCTCCACAAGAACCAAACTATCTCACTTTTTTATTTGCATCTCAAATATTTTGTAAATGTATTGGCGACATAAGTCCCAGAGCCCTAGTTCAGTTCCCACCAAACTTTGTCTTCCCTCCAGAACCTTTCCAGGGAGCTCTGCAAACCCAGGACCTGGTATTTATACATAGGTTTCTCCAGTGGTCCTGAGGCTGTGCAGACTGCACCCACATCCCAATGCCACTTCCTTCCTTTCCATGCCTTTATTTCCTTCTCCTTTCTTGGGTATGGGTTTCCTGGAATTCATAGGATACAATATTGCCATAAGGTAAAGCCAATCAGCAGTAGATTCCTGAGAGAATGCTACTGTGAAGAGCTTTTAAGATTCGGATTACACAGTATTAGTGAACACTCTGTTTATTCCATTCCAAATCTTTATTCAGTACAATGTTCACAGTTTCAACAGTTCACAATATTATATAAAATCTTCAGAACAATGAAAGTCTCTATATTATATCTTACTTCAGAAAGACACAATATTTAGAACAAGGAAAAAAAGAAGAATCAGCTGATTTCCCTAGGGGAGAAACCAGCTTAACACTTAAAGATTCAATCAATCTAATCAGAGATCCAATCAATCACTTAACAAAGGAATGACCTAGTTTCCCTACAAGGGAGATGATTCAATTAACAGTTAACAATATACTGATCTGCAATTGGATTTTTAGGGAGGATTTTGAGTAATCTAATAACTTGCTTCCCTTTTAAACCTCTCTCTGTCAAGTGATATTCTCCTTATTCCTCAATGGTAAACTTATTCCCACCCTCATATTTTCCTCATCCTAATGGTTTTCAATTCCTAGTTACTAACATAAAAAATCCATACTCCAGCCATCCTGGAAAGTCAGAAAACCAATGATATTTAATGCAGAGTAGATGAAGGAAAATGAACTATAAAAGCAATAGCAAAGATAAGAGTGGGGCTAGGGTTTGAAGGGCTTTAAGTGCCAAACAGTGGATTCTAAATTTAAAGCTGAAATTGATAAAAAAAAATCACTAGGAACTTTTTGAGTATAAGATGTGACAAGGTCAAATCTGTACTCAAGGAATATCAATTAGATAGCTGAATGGAGGATGCACAGAGGTGTAAAGAGACTTGTGGAAGACATTTACAAAGAGCAAGTTAGTTCAATAGTCCAAGTATGAAGTAATGATGTCTTGAATCGTGGTGAGTGGGGGTAATATGAGAGGAGGGAAGAAGAAGAATGTGAGAAGTGTAACAAGTAAAATCAACATACTTTGGCAACATACTGGATGTTAGTGTTAACAAAGAATAAGGAGTGAGGGTTTACAAGGTAGTACATGAGCCCACATGATTGTGGTGCTCTGGGCAGTAATAGAGTTCAGCCTTGAGGAGAAAAGTTAATAAGTTCAGTCTTAGGGATTTTGATTTTAAAATGTCTACAGTATATTCACTTTGACATGTCTAAAAGCAGTTAGAAATGTAAGACTGGAGGTCTGCACAGGTTGCTGGATAAGTAGATTTGAGAGTTATCTGAATAGAGACAATAATTGAATTGATAGAGGTTCATTTTTCTCTCCACCACACTCTTGCACTCATAAAAGATTTCAAAATGCACATTGATGCACCTTGAAACATTCCAGTTCTTCAATATATTCAGTTCTTATTACCTGCTCCTCTTCACCTCAGCCACACACAGAGATGATGATACATTCTTCTTACAAGAAATACATTTTCAAGTTCAAGGACTCCAAAATTCCTCCATCTGATCAAAATGATTTGATTATTAAATCTGTCCTTCTATTTTAAGAATGCTAAACTTTTCTTCACCCTCACTATGACTGCAAAATCCTTCCATATTTCATTACTTCCCCAAGAAGTCATCCCTGCATTGACTATACTGTCTTCTCCTTCCAAATTTACAACTTGGTGAATCAATTCAATTCCATACCATTCTGTGGAAGGATAAACAAAATTTTAAACCTCCTCATCAATATTTGTAGATATATTAAGAAATTGTCTTTCCAGACTCCTGGGAGTGGCCCTTTAGAAATATATGGGTGATACTTCAGGATAATAAGATAAAGGGAATTGATTAAAGATGATGAGAAAAAGAAAAAAAAAAGATTAACCCCCACATAGGTAAGAAATTTGCCTTCCTCTATCCCAGGACCCATCTAAGACCTATGCTTTCTGGTTGTCCTTTATTGTGATTAGATCAGGTTAAAGGAAGTACCTTGTTTTAACAAGAGTCACTTGAACTTTCTTATTCAATACATATTCTTTATATAAATCTGTGAAAGGAACCCTAAAATCTCTTGTGGAAAATTGATTCTGTAGAAAACAAATAGAGATATGTATTTGCTCCATCCTGTAATGTTAACTCAGTCTATATATTAAGACACCGTTTTCTTACTCAAGATTTGTATCCTCCATCTAACTTAATAAAAGTGAACCAACTGATGGTAGTTGTAATGAATAAATTTTGAATGGATACAGAAAGGCTGTAAGTATATAGCAAATGCTTAGTTTGTGCAAAACATTGTGTTAAGTACTGAAGATACAAATAAAATTTAAGCAAGACAGGCCCTGCCTTTAAGGAATTTACCCTTGATGGGGAAGACAAAATACATGTGAGGAGCTGAAAAGTTGGATAAGGGAAGTGACTGTGAGGTTCACGGTTTTGCTGTCTACAAAATCAGAAGTAGATTCACTAGAGGAGTGAGATGTGATGATATTTAGTCTCTCTTTCAAATTGAGGCAAAAGGGAGGGAGTCATCAGTGGGAAAAAAGGACCAGTCATGATGGAGGTATGATTCAATGTGAAATGCCCCTAGCTGTTGAGTTTAGTAAGTTTTTGGGTGAGAGATATGGAGGTAAAGTCCAGAAAGAAAGAAGCCAAGCCAGGAGCACAGTGATACAAACCTACACAGTATTTAGTACTTTCAATTGTCTCTTTAAGGAGCTCACATGTGGATGAAGGAATGCCTTCAATGAATTAAATACAATGGCATACACATTAACTTTGATAAAGTAAAAAATTAATAAATAAATTTATTGACACAATAAAATTTAATATGCATTATGTCCTACTTCAGCAGCAACCACTTGTTTTACAATATTTTATCAGAAAATAAATCCATGAATTTAGACATCTGAAAGGTGATACAGAATTTTAAGAAGTATGATAGAAAAAAAACCCACAATAGTTGTATTTCTATTGTACTTAACAGTTACACAAGATTTTTCATGCATTATACTATTCAATCTTCCCAAAAAACCTATAAAGTATACAAGGTATGGGGCAGGTAGGTGGCACATTCAATAGAACCATTGGCCCTGGAGTCAGGAGGACATGAATTCAAATCCTACTTCAAATACTTAACACTTAAAACCTGTGTGACCTTGGGTAAGTCACTTAACTCCAAATGCCCTGCCTTCCCCCCTCCAAAAAGCAAAAGAAAAGACCCATTAGAATTGGAAAATACTCAAGAAATTTTTGGTGTATACTCAACAGTGTGATGGAGATGCCTAGGTGTTACAGGTTTTCCTTGTCACCTGAAAAGTATTTTGATATATTTTTTAGTTGCAAAAGTAAAATTCATTAGCAAAAATTATCTTCTTTCCCCTAATGTTCAATGTGACTAATCCTGTTTAACAAGGGATACTTAAAGTGCTCTCTGGCAATAACTAATTAATGCACCCTAGTGAACAAAACTCTCTCTCCTTGTTACAGCAATCTCTTTAAGAATTTCCTTTGTATAAACAAGACCATCTGGTACTGACTCCTACATCATATAACATCTGAATTATTTCATATCTTCTCCCCTCAGTGACCATATATATTCCCGAAGTCAACATATATGACCATTTCCCATTCCATCTTACCGAAGAAGACAGATTGATAACAGAAAGGATGACCATGAGACCATGACATTTGATTGATTTAGTGCTTTTTCAGGCCTCAAAACTCACCCCTCAATGCCCCACACCTGGCCTCTTGTAGAGAGAGGCCATTCTCACTACAAATGCTTGTGCCTTAAGTATCAAAACTGTGTGTTCCTTCAATACCTAACCAGTCCTCAATTTAGCCTTGAACCACCTAATTAGTACAGTTGGATCTAAAGCACTAAGTTTTCCCTATACATCTTTTAGCTTTACCCCCATTAACTTACAAGTTCCTTAGAGAGCTTTGTTAGTAGAAGCACACATGAATATTACAAAATGAAACTATATCAAATGTTATTTGTTCCATGTTTTCTGCACATCACAGTACTTTTTTTCTTTACGTTGCATAGAATGAACAAATGAAGATCTCAGCTTCAGGAAGACTTTAGACTCACATGCTGTATTAGATTAGTTGACTCATTAAATTTTCATTTTCAATTCAAGGGAAATTTCTAAGACAATAGTTTTGGAGCAGGTACCAACCTATTTCAGTAGATGAAGTTGCTTACCTACAGCAACTTTCTTACTGATGAGGATCACCCTACTCTGGTGAAGTAACAAATCTTGTTAAAGAAAAAAGAAACAAAATCAATAATAACCACCCTTGTAACCTTGTAAGTATTAATTTTTTAGCAATTACTTCCCAGGAGCAATTGGTAAACTTTGATGATCTGATTCTATTTCACAAAAAAGAATGTATATCAGTAATAAGTTCTGAAATGACAACCATTTATTCAGCAAACATTTCCTTGAAATAGTCCCTAAAACTTAGAAGTAAATGTTACATGATAATATGAATTTTGTATAGGTCAAGGTACATGGTACTTAGAATTACATAGTTTTAGTAATGTGCAAGATCAACTCAAATCTACCTACTAACTTTGCTGCCTTCCTCTAAGTCCCAACTAAAATGATATCTTTAACAAGATGCCTTTTTCAATCCCTCTTGATTTTAGTGCCTTCTCTTTGCTAAATACTTCCTATTACTTCCTAATTATCCTGCACATAGCTTGTTTTGTATATATTTATCTCCATTTTGTCTCCCCCAATCATATAGTAAGATCCTTGAGGATTTTATTGTTTTCACTCCTTTTGGATATGTCAGACCCTTCATAGTTCCATTCTTTCTTTCTTTCTTTTCTTTTTTTTTTTTTTAGCAAAGAGACTGAAGTGATTTTCCATTTCCTTCACCAGCTTATTTTATGGATGAAGAAACTAGACAAACAAGTTAATTGACTTATCCAGGATCACACAGCTACTAAGTAGCTGGTCTTCCTGACTTCAGGCCCTTTGTTCTATCCATATTGCCACCTAACAGCCCTCCTTTGTGGCAGATACTATCTTTTGTTTCTTTTTGTATTTCCAATGCTTAGCACAGTGACTGGCACATAGTAGGTACCTAATATATGTTTATTTATTGATTATGTGTTCAATAATACCTCCTTCCATCCCATCCCCATGCCAAAATAAAAAGACAGTTTTATAAGAAAATTCTCTGTTCAGACCTTCACCTTAATTACAGTGGCAAGACTCAGGAAGATAAAGTTCATGAGGAGTTTATTAACAGCAGTGGAACACTTTTTGGTGGGTGTGCTGTTGGACCAAGCCAGAAGTGTCTTTTCTACAAAGGCAAAGGTATATTGATTGGATCATGAAATCATTAGGTGGTGGGATTAGTGAGTTTGACTACTGTAGCAACATATTCTTTATTGGAAAATGAGATTAATGCTAAAGGGATACAAGTGCAGACAGATCTTTCCTGCAGGACTGCCCTCCCCTTCATGCTGACTGCCATTAGCCAGTCAAGCAAAGTTAAAACATCAGATCCCTTCAGAATAATTCTGCAGAAGTGATTGATTTTACACAATGGGATATCTTAATGTGGCTCTGAGTTGTAAGGTGGTAATCATACAAGTTGATGTCCCAGAATTCACTACGCAAGTAGTTAATTGGTTTTATTTTTAAACCATTAAATATTTCACAGAGCATTTTCTAGAAATACATTCAACTCTACAACAGCAAAAGGAAACAAAAGAACATTAGCCTTATTGTGACTCATTCAAATATTAATATTGTCATGTATTCATTTCAACTACGTTATATAGGAAAATATATTTAATCATGTTAATATGCATCAAATGTTTGTGAACATACATAATGATAATTACAAGTACATTGTCAAATAAAAATGAAAGAGAGGTGTAATCTTATGAATTTTTAACCTGGGAATTAACATTATAGTGAAGAAGGGAAGAGAGACAATAGGAGTTACAACATTTTAAAGAAAGACTTGTCCAGTGACAGTCTATTTAATTTAAAATGCAAAGTTTAGTCAATAACAAAAAAATTAATAAGGAATTCTCCATTAAGTAAAAAAAATAATGATTTATTACGTTTACAACTGAACTGCATTTGAAAAACTTTGATCTTGAAGATGTGACAAAGACTCCTGTAGCATAATTTAACAGTAACTCTTAAAGAAACATGAAATGGTTTATACTGATGGAAAGAGGAACAAAGACAAGAGAAATTATAATACTGAAAAATAAATGGCTTAAAACAACAGTATAAACAAACAAATAATAATAGAACACATTGAACTTTTAAAAGGTACAGAAGTTTTCCTAGCATTCTTTTTGGGGGAGGGAAGAAAAGGACATTATATAAACATGGGCATTTATAAGCATTTACTAAGCACCTCCTATGTGATAGTGACTGTGCTAAGCTTTTTACAAATATTATCCCATTTGCTATAGAAATAACATTCTGGTTGCGTTCCTCTGGAGACATTTTAGTTCATTAATATTGTCCCTGAAAGTGATGTATGGAACTAGATACACTATTCAAGATGTAGATACTTGGTCCACAAATCAAAAGTTCTCAATTCTTTAAACACTGTCTTACGAAAGAAAATATTTAGCAAAATTAAGACAAGGGGTAGAATTTATCAGAGGAAATTTCCTTGAAAGATGACCTTTAAAGGAGATCTTGCAGAATATGACCGATATAATGGGATGGACAAGAAGCAAGATTTCCTAGGTGGTAAATTCCATGCAAGTCAACTAGTTTAGATAGAAATATGCAAGACTCATGTGTGAAAGATTAGAAAGCTTGGATTTAGTTGGGCAGAAAGGATCTATAACAAGAAATGAATTTGGGTTTGTATTTGGTACTTGGGTATAGGTTAGGAAATATTGATGGAAGTTTGTAATGATGGATGATTTATTCAACATCACAGCTCCTTGGGAGCTCCTTATTGTTAGCATTTATATTTTCCATTAAATTGGAGTCTCACTCTAATTTTTCTTTTTAAATGAGTCTCACACTACCCCTTTTCATATATGGTACACAAATATAGTCATTTGTCCTAGCATGGTATTCCCATATAAAAGAAGGGGCTGGGTTCTATGAGCAAAGAAGAATTGTAATAGCTCAAAAGAAATATGACATGCTGTAAAGCCAGTCATGGCGACTCTCATGAGGACTGTTGCTGTGAATAATTTAGAGATTATCTCCAACTCCAAATGTTCATATGCATTATTTGTGCCTGACCTGTAGTAGAGCCTTTAGAGCTTTTATTGGTCTGACCAGTCACACGGACACACTGTAACTTGACTCCAACATACTGATGTTATTTTGGTCCTCTTTGGAGACTAAAGAACAACAACCAAGCATTAGTAATGGCTCAAAGCCCAGTTTTCCAGCAGCAGTGAGTTCAAATATCAACTAGCCATTAATTACCCAAATGTCTTGCCTCTTTTATGAGACTCCTATCCCTAGCATGAATAAGCAGTAGTCATCAAATACAGGCTCTTTGCTTTATCTTCCAGTGATTAGTCTTGCTCCGGATGAGAATCCTTTAAAAAATACCAGAATTTACTTGGAAAGAGAGAAGACAGGGTCATTTCTTCAGAGTCACATTTAAATTTTGAATTCCACCAGAGAGTTAAGAAGACTTGACCTTGTTAACTCCAAACTGCCCTCCAGTTTGTGAGTGTCTGCTTTTAATAAAACTGGTTAGGTTTCCTATCTTAGTGTGAATCTTCACACTTTTTGAGGGTCATAGTTGGCATTATCTAAGTCAAAGAACAGGTAACAGGGTGTAGGGGGGAGCGGGGGAGGGACAAGGGAGGAGACAGGGAACCAAGAGCCACTCATCTGCATCTGCTCCAGATGGGGTCGATCCTGATTTCTGAGCCTTGGTCCAGGGCACACAAAGAAGCACACCGTAAGATGAGGTTCCAGGGGAACAGATTGAGGAAAACACCAGGGTGGCCAGTTACAAACCCAGCCAGAAGAGGGGGCTGGGAGTCCCCTTAGATCGCCAGCACTGCTTCCTTCTAGGCACTGAAGCCTAGTGCTGAGTTCCATCCCAAGTATTTCAGCTCTTATAAAACATTCTTACAGTTAAAGTCATTGTGCTAAAGAATTCATTCATTGCCTCCCTAACTTCTTGTACTTTGCTTCTAGTTCCTTTGCATATGCACCCAACCTGTAAGCTGCCTGCCCAAGAGCTGCTACCTGCTTCTCAGTTAAAGGGATCTGATCCAGGGAAGGCGGAAGTGCTGCATATGTCTGGTTTAAGTCCTTTAGGTTTCTACTTATGTTTACTGCAGTATCTTTCATTTCTAGATACTTCAAGCTAGTCAGTTTATTCATATTTTCCAGAAGTTTATAATCTTCACCAGTGGCTGTCAACTCTCCCATCAGGTACGTGGCCTGGCACAACCCCATGATGTCTGCCTCAGTAGGCTCCCTGGCCTTCTCAGCGGCCACTACCACGACTCCACCATGGCATTGTCTACGCCAGGAAAGGGAGGAAGGAGAATGGATGGAAAGAAGAGTGGGGAAGAAGGAGGGAGGAGGGAGAAGGAGGAAGAAGATGGGAGGGAAAGGGGAGGGAGGGGGAAAGAGAAGGGGAAGGGCGAGCAGTCAGAGAAGAAATCTTCACATTTCTTTGTACTGGATGATGGCATTCTGAATTTTTATAAGCAGGGGAATGTTGGGGAGCCAATTGTGATATTTCATTGTGAGTATTATACACAGGAAATCCTCAAACCACCTAAACTTAGGACTTGATAAATACTTTTGTTGCTTATCCTTAAGAAAGTTTTAAGAATATAATTTAAGCATACCTTCCCCCCAGGCCATGTTCAAAACAAAACAAAACACACTTACAATTTTTAAATATTGCATGTGCACACTAGGACTGCAATAGAAAGTTAAAGGAATGAGGACATCACAAGATTGCAGTTCTAGTACCTGGAATATAACAACAACAACAACAATAATAATGGTAGTAGTAGCTCACAGTTATATAGCATTTTAAGGTTTGCAAATTTCTTTACTTCCATGATCTCATTTGAACCTCATAACAACTGTCCCCCACTATTGTCGGGTCCCCAGAGAGCGGACTCAACACCAGAGAACATCTCCCTGGTACAGAAAGTAAAAGTTTTCCCTTGACTTTCAGAACATTTGAAAACTTATTAGACTGTTGATAATCTATCCCCAATCTTGAGGACATGGGAGGGAAGGAAACAAGAACCTGGCAAACTCCTTCAAGAATGCCATCACCATGACTTAAGGGAGCCATCTCTTTCTATTTTATTGCAAGGCACCTCAGTCTTTAAGGAGATTGAGCAAACTGGATCAGCTCAGCAAGAGAGATTTTGGTATTTGTCAGAACAATGAAACTGGTCAAAATAAAAGAAAAAAA
>JAQQSW010019246.1:0-11084 GCA_028646575.1 Pseudocheirus occidentalis | reverse complement strand
GAGATGAGGAGAGGGAGCAGTCAGAGGCCATGGCCGCCCATGGTGTTGACCACGGATGGAAACCATTGAGAGGGAGAGGGGATGGAAAAGGACTGTGAGCACTGTTAGAGACCCAGCTGCCCATCAGTCCAAGGCCCACCTTGAAGTCAGAGCCCACATTGAATACAGGGGCTAAGAGGCAGAATCGTGACTGGGACTCGGGAGGTGATGACCATATCCAGGTCACTGCTCCATCACCTTGTGAACCAAAGCCATTTGCCTTTGGTCTGAGAGGAGGTTGGCTGCCTCAGGCAGAGACCACTCTATTCAGGGAGGGTCCCAGAGTAAGGGGAAGGGGCGGGGGGGTAACAACGTCCCCCTGGGGAGGCATCACGCCACTGAGGCAAAGTCTGCAGAACAGATTGCGGGGCAGGACCAGAAGCGGGGTGCCCTCTGGGACCATTTGTGGGAGCCAGGGCTGAAGTTTGGTAGGGAAGCTGGCCGGAACCGCGCGGGTGCGGGTGCGGGGTGAGGGGGTGGGGATGGGTAGCGCCGGACAGGGGTCCCAGGGACTGGAGGATCCTCCCAGGGTAAAGAACGGCGCCTGGGGGAGAGGTTGCGGGCGGGGTACTGAGTCCCAGGGACAGTGGGAAGAGTGGTGACCCTGGATAGAGGGCACTGTAGCGCCTAGACACCCCTGGGGACGGGAGGAGCCTCCATCGGGAGGCGGAGCTTCTGGGGAGGAGCCTCCATCGGGAGGCGGGGCTGCTAGTTCCCCGCCTGAAGAACTCTAAATGCAGAGGTGCAGCAGAGTTCCGGGGACTCCTGGGCCTAGTCCCTCCCCGGGCTAACGGACTTCGCCCCGCCCCCAACCCCGGACTCGGATCCTGCAGCTGAACTGGAGCAGGGACACGGGCTCTCTCTCACTGACGCCCCGCCCCCGGAGCTCACCTAACACTCCCCAATCCCCAATCCCCAATCCCCAATCCCCAGGGCAGAGGCACCCAAGAGGAACCGTCCACAGGAAGGGGACCAGAAGGTACAGTGGCTCCTTGGAGCCTCCATGTGCTCAGCACAACACCAGGGACGTGTTGCTTCCTGACTTCCCAGTTACGACTGGCCTTCTGGGAATTGTAGTCCGGGCAAAAACCGATGCAGACCTGGATGGTCGGGTAAGCCCCACGTGGGGTTGGTTCCCTTTGGATGCCAACTAGCTGCGCCCCAAAGCGGGGTCTGAACCTTCATCCTGAGGAGCATGGGATTTCACCACTACACAAGGGAGAGGGGAAGGATGGAGCTGAGCGAGGGAGGGGCAGGAGCGGAGCTGAGTGGGAGCTCTCCTGGACCCCAGCGGGCCAAGTAAGGAAGTCACGTGTCAGACTAGCATCAGTGACTTTCCAGACAAGATGGCAATGACACTTCTGTTGCTGGGTAGGGAAGCCATCTCCCCAGGACCCCAGCATTGAGCTGAAAGGCTCTGCTTCCTGCAGGGGAACAGCTTGCAGGGCCGGGAACAGCACGGGCTCCCTGGGGAGCTGGGCATTCTGGTGTTCCTGAAAGAACCGTGTCCGCCAGAAGCTGCGCTACTGGGGGCGCCTTCCCGCACTAGGTAGAGACACGCGCCAGCTCTGGAAGACTCTCCCACGGAGTTGCACGCTTGAGTTCCCAGGAGGCGCAGTCTGGCGTCAATGCGGTTTCCTCTGGGGTGGACCCTGGGGTGCTCTCTTGGCACAGGTGGGAGGACACTGAAGGGGAGGTGGCCACCTGCCACAGACCCACTCCTGTGCCTGCATCCCAGGAATGCTAGGGGGCCAACACAGCACATTGAGAGCCGCCCACCCCAGAAGGGATGTCAGTCTGGGGAATTCTGGCCAAGGGGCTTTACATTCCCCAGCTTAAAAGGGAAGCAGCTCCCTGCTGAGTCTGAACCCTGGTGCCCAGAGCTGCTCTGGGAAGAGATGAATATCCTCTGTTGAGACTGAGGGGGAAGTCCCCCAGCCATTCTCAATCATTAGAGCTCATTTCTACCTGTTGGGAACATCCACCCATGTGAAGACACCTTAAGTGCTGAGATCCCTCAGTGATTCTGGTCCCAAATGGGATGCTTTTGTCTGTAACCTCAGTTTGTAAAATCTCACTTGTATTTGGGTACCTGTGTATGTAACATCAGTTTGTAACAAGCCTGTTCAATTAAGTTGTAAAGTCATACTTTCCCCCAGCCATAAAGGCATTAACTCTGCCTCTGCCCTCCCCCCAGCCTGAAAGTCTTTTCCCTGAGCTAGCAAGTCTGCCTAGATACAGTACCTATGAATCCTTCAAAAGAATTCTATAAACAAACCCTAACAGAAATGCATAGCCCCTTTGTTCTAAGTGGCCAGCTACACCCAAAAGCCTTGAACAACATTATCAGACTGATAACTCTGTCCCAGTATGGTACCTCCTGAATCCCTAATCAGTCTAGTTTCCAGACTTGGAAACAATCAAGCCTATCCTCCCAATAGCCATATTGGACATATCTCACTCCTCCTTGACCAAAAGTAACCTAGTGACTATTTCAAGCCCCAAACCACACCCCCAGATAGCCTCCCCCAGGGGGATCTCCCAGTGAATTATGGGCAATTCACTTGCCCAGTTGATATAAAAAGTGCATTCCCTTTAAGCACTGACCACTCCTAAATTCCTCCCTAACTCCACCTTTACCGACCTAGTCAGTAAAATTAACATTTGACTGAAAGTTTTAGGGTTATAAAAACTGCATCTCAATCCCCAGCTCTTTGCAAGCTATCCTTAACCTTTTCTTGCCTGCTGCAGAGTGTAAAACTTTATAACTCTACCTTAGATCCCTGCACTTTGCAGGTCCCCCTATTTGTTCTGCCAGCTGCTAAGTCAGCATGACAATAAACTGTATAACTTTGCCATAAGACAGCTGGGTCCGGCAAAATTCGTTCCAGACAAGAACCCACTAGGGATTCATGAAATCCCTCAGACACCCATCACTCCCCAAATGTCTTCAGTTCCACCTAGATCACAACATAGAGCTGAGACCATTGTTTTACTGAGAATTCACTAGCCCTAACTAATGAAACCACTAACCAGAAACTGTGTGTCTCCTGGACACTTCCTTCATCAGATTTCTTTGGGAAGGAGATGCTGGACATAAAAGGCTTGATCACATTCCAGATGCTCATGAGGTTTCTCTCCAGTGTGGATTAACTGATGTTCACTAAGACTTGGTTTATGTGTAAGATTTTCCATACTGATAATGTGCATGAGGTTTCTCTCCAGTGTGAATCTTCTGATGTTGAGCAAGCGTATATTTCCATAAGAAAGCCTTTACACAATGAATACATTCATAAGGTTTCTCTCCAGAGTGGATTCTCTGATGTGTATTAAGATGGGAACTGTTATCTGAAAACCTTTCCACACTGATTACATTTATAAGGTTTCTCTCCAGAGTGGATATTCAGATGCTGAGTGAGATTGGAGTTCTGACTGAAATCCTTTCCACATTGATTACATTCATATGTTTTCTGATTAAGAAGGTTCAAGATTCACATTAATGTAACACTCAGCTCTTCAAAAGATCCAATAAAGTTTATTTAGAATACAATTGGGAAGGAAGCCAGAGATAAGAGAGTAAGGGCTTAAGAAAAGTAAAAAGCAACTGTGATTTATATTTATATGTGTGTGTGTATTTTATATACATATATATATATGTATATATATACACTCACACACATATACATACATATCCACAATGATCACCAAAGCGAGAAAGTACCAGAACCCGACCACCCGTCAGGATCCTCCTTGGGATACGAGGGCTCCAACTGCATAGTATAATATATAAATATTTACAATCACCAGATGCAAGGAAGCACCAACATCTAACCACACAAGCTGGGGAACCCTGGATACAGCCATCAGGGTTCCGCAAAGGAGGGTCCCAGGCAGGATGTCTCCTCCATGGGTGAGATTCCACTTTGGGGTCTGAATTTTTCAGTTTAAGTAGCGCTAAGAACAAAAAGGCATACTGTCAAGAGGACAAAATGACATGCTTCTGTCAGGGTCAAGGTGTGTCTGACCATGGATGATCAGCCTAAAGGGGCACAAAAGGCTCAACCAGAGGCTGGCCACAAAACATCAAAAAGGCTCAACCAGAGGCTGGCCACAAAACATCAAAAAGGCTCAACCAGAGGCTGGCCACAAAACATCGGTGTGGACATCTGGGGTGGAGATGGCTCTCAATTCGGACATGTTCCCATTCTTCTGAGTTGCTGCAATCCTGCTTGGCTCACATGGCACAACAGCTTCTTTGAGGTGGGCATGCCATGCAGGGTCATCCTTTGACAGCTTCTCCTACCTCTCATATTTGATTACAGAGATCCTCAGAGACACTTCGGAAATTCCCTTCAATCACTTCTTCTAGCCACCCTGTGAGAGCCTTCCTTGCATGCTTTCTCCATAAAACAGTCTTTATGCCAACATCATTCTGGCATCTCCACAACATGGTCAGCCCAACTGAAGTTGTGCTCTACCAGTAAGAGAAGTATAAAGGGGGCAATTATGTCACATAAAAGAGACTGAGAAGAGCAGTTACACTGAAGGGGAAGATGGGGGAGATTGTAAGGGAGGGCTTGATTCTTACTCTTAGACAAATGGGCTCAAAGAAGGAATAATGTACGTGCTCAGTTGTATATAGAAATCTATCTCATCCTATACAGAAAGTAAAAGGGATGGGGATGGGGTATGGGGACTGATAGAAGGAAGTACAGGTTGATGGTGGTCTTGGTCGGAAATAAATCACTGGTGAAGGACCAAATCAAAAGTGAGACCGACAGGATCAAGAAGGGGGAAATGTGATGCAGGGAAATATACAGTTATTTATCATAAGTATAAAGATGAATTTAATGAACTTAACCACAAAGGGAAGGGGATAGCAGAATGAATTAAAAACCAGAATCCTACAATACACTGTTAAACAGAAACATATTAGACACAGAGATATACACAGAGTAAAAGGTAAGGGGCTGGAGCACATTTATACAGGCACCAATTGGTAGAGCATCTAAGTTTGAAAAGACAACTTAAATGAGTTATAGAAAGGAATAGACAATAAATGATACTAGTGGGGAACCTCAACTTTCCCCTCTCAGAATCAGAAAAGTCTAACTCAAAAAATAAAAAAGGAAGAAGTTAAGGGCATTAATAAATTTTAGAAAACTTAGATGGTTGGGCCTTTGAAGAATGGGATAAATTATTTTTCTCAGCAGTACATAGTATTGATACAAATATTGCTCTTGAATGAGTATCAAGAACTCACAATCACATGCAGAGGAACAGGAATATAAAATGCATCCCATTCAGATCATAATACAACAAAAACTACATTCAATAAAGGGCAGTGAAAGGGCTGATTAAAAATTCTTCTAATCCAAAAGAATAATTGCCTCCAAGAAGAAATCAAAGAAATAATAATTCCTTTAAGGGAATAACAATGAGACAGCCTAGGAATATTTATGGGAAGGAGTGAAAGTAGCTGGAGAGGAGGGTGGATGCCCCACTCAGGGAGAGATCACTCCATTCAGGGAGACCACCAGAGCAGGGGAAGGGGGCGGGTAACAAGGTCCCCTCTGTAAAGGTACCAGACACCTGAAGCAATGTCTGCAGAACGGATTGGGGGCAGCACCAGGAGCAGGGGAGCCCCTGGGATCCTTTGTAGGAGCCAGGGCTGCGATTTGGTAGGTAAGCAGGCAGGAGCCGTTGGGGTTTGGGGGTGGACAGGGGTCCAAGGGGCCAGACGATCCTTGCAGAGGCCAGGTCCATTTCACCTGGAGCTGGGTTCCCGCAGAGAAGACCGGGACCTTTGGGGAGGCTGGGGACAGGGTGCAGGGTTGCGGAGACAGTGAGGAGAGCTGTGACAGTGGAGAGGAGACCCCAGGGAGACTGGACATGCGTGGGGATCTGGGAGCTGCCAGGGGAGGAGCCGCCTGCTGGTGGCATGGCTGTGGGGGTGCCTCCTGGGGAGCTACAATTGAAGGGGGGCTGCATTGGGTTCCACAAGCTCCTGGGCATAGTCCATCCCCCCGCTTCACCGGCTTCCCCCCTCGCCTAGCTCGGTACCCGGTACCTGCACGTCACCTGGAGTACGGACACAAGTATACCCTAACACCCTGCCCCCAGAGCTCACCTAAACCCTCCCCCAGCCCCAGGGCAGGGGGACCCAAGGGGAACCATCCACAAAAAGGGGTCATAAGAGACAGCGACTCCTTGGAGCCTGCCTGAACTCAGGCACAAAGGCCAGGGGCAACATCCTACTGGAGTTCCCATGGAGTAACACTTTCAATTATGACAACTGCCTTTCTGGGAATGGTAGTCTGGGCAGGAACTGATACAACTCCGATTGGGTGGGGCGAAGCCCACATGTGGTTCCATTTGGATTTCAATTGGCTGTGACCAAAGTGGGGTCTGGACTTTCCTCCTGAGGAACCAGTGGTTTAGCCACTGAACATGAGAGCAGAGCCAAGGATGGAGTTGAGCAAAGGAGGGGCAGGGGAGGTGTTGAGGGGATACTGTCTTGGATCCCAGTTGGCCAAGTAAGGAAGTCACATATACGGGATGCTCCAATGACCTTCCAGACAAGATCCTGAAGACATTTCTGTTGCTTGATAGGGAAGCAGACTCCACAGGGTCCCAGGCCTGAACTGGAAAGTTCTGCTCCCTCCAGGGGAAATGCTTGCAGGGCCGGAAAAGCACAGGCTCCCTGGAAAGCGGGAGATTCTGGGGCTCCAGAAAGAATGGTGTCAGCCAATACCTGCGCTGGGTGGGGGGAAGGGGCACCTTTCCCCACTAGGCAGAGCCGCGCATGAGCTATGGAAGACCCTCCCTTGAAGGTGCACACATGAGATCCAAAGAGGCACCCCACAGTCCGGCATCCATATGTCTTCCTCTGGGGTGAAACCCAGGGTGCTTCCTTGCTACAGGTGGGGGTAGACCCTGGAGATAAGGTAGCCACCCTGCCTTAGGCCAGCTCCTGTGCCTGCAATTCCAGGAGTGCTAGGGGGCCAGCACAGGACAGTTGACAACAACACACCCGACACGGGTCGGATCCGTCCACAGTGGGAAGGGATGTCAGTCTGGAGGATTTCGTCAAGGGGCTTTATATTCCCAAGCTTAGAGAGAAAGCAGCTCCTGGCTCTATCTCGACCCTGGTGTCCATGGATGCTCTGGGAAG
The DNA here is from genome assembly GCA_028646575.1 of Pseudocheirus occidentalis. NCBI lineage: Eukaryota > Metazoa > Chordata > Mammalia > Diprotodontia > Pseudocheiridae > Pseudocheirus > Pseudocheirus occidentalis. Next base: position 3,871 of record JAQQSW010019246.1, on the reverse strand, counting down.
AGATAAGTCTGCTCTGTGGAGAAACAGAGAGGAGTCGACTCCCCCAGGCCTGCATGAAGATGAGCCAACCTCTCACTGTAATCTTCATTGTCAATCATGTTCAAGCATTAAAGCTCATTTGTACCTGCTGGCAACATCCACCCATGTGAAGACACATTAAGTTCGAGAACCCTTCTGTGATTCCCCCTAGTTCATAAGACAGAGCAGAATGACCATTGGAGTCAATAAATTATTGACTAGCCCTGATTAATGAAACCATTGACCAGAAACTATGTCTCCTGGACACTGCCTTCATCAGATTTCTTTAGGAAGGAGACGATGGTCATAAAACGTTTGGTCAAATTCCAGATACTCATGAGGTGTCTCTCCAGGGTGGATTAACTGATGTTTAGTAATACTTCTTTAGGTGCAAAATATTTTCCACTGAATACATTCATAAAGTTACTCTCCAGTGTGGATTCTCTGATGTTTAGCAAGACTTGAGTTCTCTATACAAGCCTTTCAACACAGGTTACATTAATAAGGTTTCTCTCCAGTGTGGATTCTCTGATGTTCAACAAGTCTAGATTTCCGTGAGAAAGCCTTTCCACACTGATTACACTCATAAGGTTTCTCTCCAGTGTGGATTCTCTGATGTATAGTAAGACTAGAGCTCCCTATAAAAGCCTTTTCACACTGATTACATTTGTAAGGTTTCTCTCCAGTGTGGATTTTTTGATGTTGAGCAAGTGTAGATTTCTGTAAAAAAGCCTTTCCACAATCATTACATTCATAAGGTTTCACTCCAGTGTGGATTTTCAGATGTTTACTAAGACGTGCGTTCTCTATAAAAGCCTTTCCACACTGGTTACATTCATAGGGTTTCTCTCCAGTGTGGATTCTCTGATGTCTAACAAGACTTGATTTCGATATAAAAGTGTTTCCACACTGAATACACTTATAAGGTTTCTCTCCAGTGTGGATCATCTGATGAACACTAAGACTTGAGCTCTTTAGAAAAGCCTTTCCACACTGACTACATTCATAAGGTTTCTCTCCATTGTGGATTCTCTGATGTTCAGTAAGTCTACATTTCCACATGAAAGCCTTTCCACAATGATTACACGCATAAGGTTTCTCTCCAGCATGGATTCTCTGATGAATAGTAAGACTTGAGTTATCTATAAAAGCCTTTCCACACTGATTACATTCATGAGGTTTCTCTCCAGTGTGGATTCTCTGATGTTGACCAAGACTGAAGTTGTGACTGAAAGCCTTTCCACACTGGTTACATTCATAAGGTTTCTCTCCAGTATGGATTCTCTGATGTTTAGTAAGAGTTGATCTTTCCCTGAAAGCCTTTCCACACTGATTACATTCATAAGATTTCTCTCCAGAGTGGATTTTCAGATGTTGAGCAAGGCTGAATTTGTAATAAAAAGCCTTTCCACAGTGGCTACATTCATAAGGTTTCTCGCCAGTGTGGATTCTCTCATGCTGCACAAGTCTAGATTTCCATATGAAAGCCTTTCCACACTGATTACACTCATAACGTTTCTTTCCAGTGTCGAGTCTCTTATGTTGAACAAGACTTAAGCTTAATCCGAAAGCTCTTCCACAGTGATTACATTCATAAGGTTTCTCTCCAGTGTGGATACTCTGATGCTTAACAAGGCTTGAGCTTTCCCTGAAAGCCTTTCCACACTGATTACATTCATAAGGTTTCTCTCCAGTGTGGATCCTCCGATGTTTAGCAAGACTTGAGCTTTCCCTGAAAGCCTTTCCACACTGATTACATTCATAAGGTTTCTCTCCAGTGTGGATCCTCTGATGTCGAGCAAGTGTAGATTTCCACATGAAAGCCTTTCCACACTGATTACATTCATAACATTTCTCTCCAGTATGGATACTCTGATCTTTAGCAAGACTTGAGCTTTCCCTGAAAGCCTTTCCACACTGATTACATTCACAACATTTCTCTTGAGTATCGATTCTCAGATGTACAGCTAGTTTAGATTTCAGTGTGAAAGCATTTCCACAAGGATTGCATTTATAAGGTTTCTCTACATTGTGAATTCTCTGATAGATAAGGAAGGAGGATCGTTCACTAAATGTTTCATCACATTCATGAAACTCATAAGTTTTCTCTCCAGAATGAATTTTTTCAGGGCTAATAAGGGATAAATGTTGACTCAAGGCCTTCCCATAATGATGACAATCATATGGTTTCTCTCCTATCTGGGCTCTGAGAAATAACGCACAGATTTCTCTCCTAGTGACCTCACAGGGACCATGACTCATGAAAGTTTCCTCAGGATTTTCATTCACAGAAATGATTGGCTTTTGAGCAGTCTGTTGTATTTCACATCTAATCTCTCCTGATAGAAACAAACAATAAAAGATACATAAAGAGAAATATGTACACACATATATAAATTTAATCCCTTTACTCCTTTTGGATAAGATAAACTAACTGATCTACATTGTACTTCCCCAGGAAAAGAGAAAATTCTTCAAAGTTCAAGAGACGGAATCAATCATTTAAAAATGCCATTAGTTTACATCTGCAGAATAACTTGCTTACAAAGACTATCAGAGACAATGACACTGGATCCTCACAAACACCAGTGACAACAGCTAGACAAGCATTCTCATTATATCCACAAGTCAGGCCATGAGCTCAGAATGCCTGAATGAACTGACCCACATCTGAGGAGCTGAGACTGCAACTTCAACTCTGCTAGTGGGCATGCTCTGTCCATGATACTAGAGGGCCTTTCTCCATCAAACTTTCTTTTGCTATTAAGAAAATGTATATTATTATAGCCTGGTGAGTACTTCCTTTCTTGTCTTTGAGTCTTGCTATTCCCTGACACACGATGGTATTGAAAACAGGCCAATTAATAATGCCATGATGCTCTCTAAGTGTTCAAGTGGAAAGAAGCATCAGTCAATGTGGAAAGTTTCACCACCACCTTATTTTAAAAAATTGCTACAGTCATCTCCAACCTTGAGCAACCACCAGGCTGATCAGTCAACAGCCATCAACTCCTGTCAAGAGCTTCCACATCCAACAAGATTATGGCTCCAGGAAGGATCAGATGAAGGTTAGATTTTTTATGACAATAAAACATTTTTAAATTAAGGCATGTAGACTGATACACACAATAATATTGTATATATAATAGACAAGAGAGGAGTGTAAACAGAACATTTATGTGCACTGGGGAAACAAAAAAAAAAATTTCATGAGACTTGCTTTTTCACTCTCTCCATTTAGTTGAGTGCTCTGGAACCAAACTTGTTATATCTCCAAAGTGTGTCTGTTCATCCCCTTATGAGCCTCATTCCTTGAGTTCCCATATATCCCACTGAACTAGATTCCTTTCTACTTCCAAACACCCTCTCTTCTGTGAATCACCTAAGACCAAAATTCCCAATCTGTTGCTTTTTCTCACACCATCTCCACATTGGCATGGCAGATAGGGACCTCCTTGATAGCAGGGATGGACTTTTCCCTTCCAAAAGCAGAGTTCAGTGCCAAGAAAGCTGGAGCTGCTTAATCCATACATATTGAGTGACTGACTAGACCCAGAGTAAACACCAGTCTTGAGCCTCTACCACAATCCTAGTCTTCTAGTATCTCAGTTGGCAAATCCAAGTTCTGTCCCCAATTCTCTTTCTGTCACTTAAATTATAACCCCTACAGTGAGTGACCTTTGTCAGGTTTGAATCCTGCTGGGATCTGGCCAGAACTACAGTGAAGATCACAGAGACTTCTTTCTAGCTCCAGGAGCATCACATGCCATGGGGCACTTGGAAGGTTTTACCTCACATTTGCTCAAAGACTATCTGTCACCTAAAAGAATCTGGTCAATGATTCTTCAAGAAC
>JAQQSW010019245.1:0-11084 GCA_028646575.1 Pseudocheirus occidentalis | reverse complement strand
AATTTGTCAAATCCCTCATTAACTGTGTCAAATACTTATTGTCAGGGATCCCTGCTACTGGCCCCTCGATGTTGGCCCCCTTGATCACTGTGATGATGTGGTCCCTGCTGTGTCAAGAATCTGACACTGTCCATAAGAAGTGGGGAATGATGTACTTGGCCTCACCTGGCTCCCTTGATCCTTTCCCCTCCCCCCATTCTGCCCTAGCCAGCCATCTTCTTCCTGTTTCCTCACGGAAGTTGGCTACAGGGCCCCCCAAGGTTTCCCTGCACGCAAGACTTAAAATGTGCACTAGCCAATCCCTGCTGTAAATTTCTTATTATGCAATCCCTGACCATTGAGAGTTGGGGGATCCCTATATATATCAGTGATCTCCCCTTGGTCAGGCCTGTTTTGATTTGGGCAAGGTAAGATGTAGCCCCGAACAACACGCTAAATAAAATCAACTTCCAAAATATGCACTTGGGGTCTCAATCACTTCTTTTGGCACAACACAATAACAAAACACTTTTTACAAATAAAGTCAGATCTAAATAATTGGAAAAACACCAGTTGCTAATGGAAAGGCCAAGCTAATATAATAAAAATTACTGTCTACCTAAATTAATTTACTTATTCAGTGTCATACCAATCAAAATACCAAAAAGTTACTTTATAAAGCTAGAAAAAAATAACAACAAAATTCATCTGGAAGAACAAAAGGTCCAAAATATCAAGAGAATTAATGAAAAGAAATCCAAGGGAAGGTAGCCTAGCCATACCAGATCATATGTGATACTGGCTAAGAAATAGAGTGGTGGATCAGTAGAATAGGTTAGGTACACAAGGCAGGACAATAGTAATCTACTATTTAGTAAACCCAAAGACTCCAGCTTCTGGGACAAGAACGCACTATTTAACAAAAATTCCTGGGAAAACTGGAAAATAGTATGGCAGAAACTAGGCATAGACCAATATCTTATACCATATACCAAAATAAAGTCAAAATGGGTACATGATTTAGATATAAAGGATAATACTATAAATAAATTAGTAGAGGAAGGAATAATTTGCCTGTAGATTTATGGAGAATGGAAGAATTTATGACCAAAGAAGAGAGAGAGAGAACATTATGAATTACAAAATAGATGATTTTGATTCCATTAACTTGAAAAGTTTTTTCACAAACCAAGTCAATACAACCAAAATTAGAAGGGAAGGAAGACGCTGGGAAACAATTTTTATAGCCCGTATTTCTGATAAAAGCCTCATTTCTCAAATAAATAGAGAAGTCAAATTTATAAGACTACAAGTCATTTCCCAATTGATAATGGTCAAAGGATATGAACAGGCAGTTTTCAGATGAAACTAAATCTATCCAAAATTATGTGGGAAAATGTTCTAAATCATTATTTATTAGAGAAATGCAAATCAAAACTACAAGGTACCATGTCACACTTATCAGACTGGCTAACCTGACAAAACAGCAAAATGATAAATGTTGGAGAAGATTGGGGAAAGGTAGAATACTAATGTATTGTTGGTGGAGTTGTGAATTGATCCAACCATTCTGGAGAGCAATTTGGAACTGTGTCCAAAGGGTTACAAAAGAGTACAAAGGCTTTGACTCAGCAATACCATTTTTTAGGACTGTATCCCAAAGAGATCATAAAAATGGGAAAAGGCCCCATATATAAGAAACTTTTATAGCAGTTGTTTTTGTCATAGCCCAAAATTGGAAATTGAGGGGATGTCCATCAGTTGGGGAATGGCTGAATAAGTTGTAGTATATGAATGCAATTCATGGAATATGGAATATGGAATAATACTATTGTTCTATAAGAAATGATGAATAAGCAGACTTGCATGAACTAATGATGAATGAAGTGAGCAGGACCAAGAGAACATTGTACACAGTAACAGCCACATTGTGTGATGAATAAATTTGATAGACTTGGAACAACTCCAAAAGACTCATCTACATGCTATCCACATACAGAAAAAGAACTATGGAGTCTGAATGCACATCAAAGCATGCTATTTGTTCTCTCTTTTGTTGTTGTTGTCTCTTCTTTCTCATGGTTTCTCCCATTGGTTCATGTGAAAATGTTTATGAATGCATATATATATCCTATATCAGATTGCATGCTGTCTTGGGGAGGGGGAAGGGGAAGAAAAGGGAGAAACTTTAGAACTCAAAAATCTTTTGGAAGTAAATGATGCAAACTACAAATAAATAGATTAGCATTCTGCCAAAAAAAGGTGAAAAATTAAAATTTAATTTGAGCCTAAAATAAAAGAAAAAAAGAGAAAAGTATTAGATCTGAAGTCAAAGGACTTAGGTTTAAATCCTGTCTTCTCCGACTTGGGCAAGCCTCTTGACCTCTAGCCTGGGTCTCAGTTTTCTCATTTGTAAAATGAGTGTGTTGGATTAGATGGCCTCTAAATTCCTTTCCAGTATCAGTAGAGCATATTTTTTAAAGAAACTCAATTTAAACTTAAGTAAAAGAAAGAATCTACTTGTTAATTCCAGAATGACTTTGCTGTTATAGAACATAACCAATTCATTTTGTCTGAGACTAGTTTTATTATTTTCTAAAATCACTAGAAAATTTCTCTAATAGAGCCAACATTAAGTGATTTCTGGTATATAGCAAGTGCCTAATACATGCTTGTTGATTGATTAGTTGTTCCTTCCAACTCTAAATCTGTTATCATATAGTTTGAAATGGTTCTGTTGCTCAAAGCTGTGATACAAAGCTAACTATTAATCTTTAGCCTTAAAAAAAAACTTTTTGGAAGTAAGTATGGAATGAGAGAGTTGTCTGTAGCTTTCCAAGTTGTTTACATATTTTCTTTCTAATATTTTTTCCATCAATTTACTTGGGAAGGAAGTTCGACAGGTTGATAGTAGTTTCCAGGAATTCCCTGTTCTCCTTTGCTTAGGATGCCTGTATTTATTTTTCTTTATATTTCTGGCTCCTGCCTTACCCTCTTTTATAACATAGGCAGCAAATTAACTCTCATTCCCCAAAACCATAGTGGTTAAATTTTATGGTTGTCTACACCTTCCCCCCTCATTTTTATCCATTTTCTCTAATGGTTCAAAATAGACAAAAAAGGTATTTTCAGTTTTATTTTGGGGTTGCTTTTAGATTTTTTTCAATTTCATTTCTCTGTAGTACCTTGTAATTATAATTTTCAGTGATGTTTCTCACTAATTCAATACTTTTGTTTATTACTCAGTCATGTTATATAACCCATCGCTTGAAATTCGCTTCCCTTATAAATGTGAAGCTTTCTCCCAGTGTATCTCTTTCTCTCTGAGATATGTTGTAAACAATTTTTGTCATTCCTTTTCTGGGCTTCTCTTTCTCTTTTCTTCCCTCACATTTGATTTTACTCTAATTTCTGCTTAGTTCCTCCCCAACTCCCTTTCTATTTCTGAGTTCCTTTTTCACCTTTCAATATGAGACATAATTAAATGGTGTTTCAGTAATGAAGGTGATGTTTAAAGTACAGTGGGGGACCTCTTATATAGGTTTATTCATATTTATATTATATTTAGAGAAGAGGGGTAACACCCAAATTGGGGGGAAACTTGAAAGTTTTGTATTCTCTGAGTAGAGGGCCGGAAAATACACTTCCACACTGTCAGTAATTACAGCTGGATAATTGACTACAGCTATAAAAAACAACAGATCATGGTCATCCACTGATTTACCTGCAAAATCAATGTTTGACTTCACAATGAGTCATTTCAGACTCAGTGTTCACATCTTCTTTGTGGCACGATAAAGGGTGGGAATGAGGTAAAAGGAGGGGAAATGAGCTGACTTTGTTGGTTTTCTCTTTGGCCAAGCTTGATGTGAAATTCTCCTTGGCAATGTTGATAAAATTTGGATTGAGTAGCATACACAATGATACATGGTGTATACAGGAAGCAACATTCAACAGAATACCTTTTGGCTACTACTCATGTTTAAACATAAAAAAGGAAATAGGCTATTATCCCACTCTCTACTTGCTGAACTTTGGCTACCACTACTCTGAGGACAGTATTTGTCCTCCTCTCTCCACCCTTTCATTCAAACTATTGTATTGTTTTCATGAAGCAACAGGAACATAACCCAGTCAAAACAAAAACCTTGCCTTCCACAGTGCATGAGTTGAGAAGAAGATACAGTCACTTTTCTGATTCATGTGGATTTATAACTGTAGTTATATATAAAGAGCAAGATATAAAACCAGACTCCCAGTGTTCAATATTCTGAGGGTATGCTACATGCAAAAGCAAGGAATTACGAAGCTATAAGAAATGTCAGACTGTCTAATTCAAGTTAACAAAAGTTTATTAAGCACCTATGATGTGCCAGGAACCATAATTAACACTAAGGACATAAAGAAAGGCAAAAAACAAAAACAGCTTCTACCTTCAAGAGGCTCATAATCTGATGGGAAAGATAGCATGCAAAGAACTATGAACAAATAAGATATATACAGGATAAACAGGAGATAATCTCAGAGGGCAAGCACTAGTATTAAAGGGGACAGAGAAAAGCTTCTTACATGATGTAGGATTTTAGTTAAGACTTGAAAGAATCCTGGGAACGTAAGAGGCAAAGATAAAGAGGGAGATCATTGCAGAAATCAGGGAATTCCTAAAGAAAATGCAGATTGGGGAGAGGAAGGATCTAATAAAAGGAACAGCAAAGAGGCTAGTGGCCCAGATTATGGATTAAGTGAAATGGTGTAAGTTTTAAGACTCTCTGTGTCTCTTCTAATTCACTAAAATTTATGTGATGGAGTTAAGACCCAGGGAAGTTAAGAAATGACCAATAGCATACGGATAATTGATGGCAGAACTTAAAGTAGAATGTAGTTTCTGAAGCAGTAAGGGCACTTACTATCACATTGCCTTACATGTACTGGACTATTGTAGAAAAAAACTTGGCATTTAAATTAAAAAGATATGAATGGAATCAAGTCCTGGGTATCCCATTTATAAGCTGTTGGATTGTAGGCAATTCACTGAATGCCCCCGACTCTGTTTCCTCATCTTTAAAATATTAATAATAATCTTTGAATTACTTACTTTCCAGTGTTGTGAGGCTTCAATTAGATAATAAGTATAAAATGTTTGTAAATTATAAAACACTATACAAATTGGAAGCATTTATTCATGATTATAAAGACAAAGTATTTGAATAGGGTTTTTCAAATCCCTTTCTGCTTTAATAATGGAGTTTTAAAAATTTTATTTATTTACTTTTAGTTTACAACATTCACTTCCACAGCCCCTTGAGTTCCAAAATTTTTCCCCTTCCCTCTCCTCCCCCCTCCCACTCCTGAGGTGGCATATAGTTTCTACAAATAGCTTCACATTAAGTTTTAGTCAAGTTGTAAAAAGAATTATAACCAGTGGAATGAACAATGAGAAAGAAGGAATGAAACAAAAAAAGAGAGAGAACAAGTAGTTTGCTTCAATCTGCCTTCAGATCATGTAGTTCTTTCTCTGGATGCAGATAGCCTTTTCCATCACGAGTCTTTTGGAGTTGTCTTATAACATCGTATTGCTGAGAGGAACCCTGCAGTTTTTTGTTTTGTTTTGTTTTGTTTTGTTTTACTACATTTGAATTATCCATGCTTCTCATTCTCTCTCACCCCATTAACAAAAACCAATATATGAGTATATGTATATATTTGTGCCTCTGATCTATTATTATAATTTATGCCTATGTATTTGCACTTGTCTCATTTTTAATCACAAGAATATAGTTAACATTTATATAACCCTTTAACAGTTGCAAAGCATGTTACATGTATTGGTCCATTGGATCCTCACAACAGTTCTTTTGAGATAGATGCTGTCAAGATCCCCATATTATTGATGAAGAAATGGAGAAAGGATAGTCTTTGAAGTGTAATTCAAACTCAGATCTTTTAACTCCAAGACCAACACTTTATCCACTACCTCCAAGCTGTGTCTCAACAGTCGGGTTAACAAGAAGATTAGCAAAAGAAAAAACATTCTAATAGATTAGTTTATGTTTTTCCAGGTAGGTGATTCTTGGTTTTAATTCTAGCTCCTTTGGCCTCCAGAATATCAGATTCCAAGCCCTCTGATCCTTTAATGTAGAAGCTGCTAAATCTTGTACTATCCTGATTGTGGATCCAACATACTTGAATTGTGTTTTGCTTGCATTATTTTCCCTTGACTTGGGAACTCTGGAATTTGGCTATAATAGTTCTGGCAGTTTTCATTTGGGAATCTCTTTCAAGAGGTGATTGGTGGATTCTTTCAATTTCTTATTTTACCCATTGTTTCTAGAATATCAGGGAAGTTGTCCTTGATAATTTCTTGAAAGATGATCTCTAGACTTTTTTTGATCATGGCTTTCAGGCACCCAATAATTTTTAAATTATCTCCCTGGATCTGTTTTCCAGGTCAATAGTTTTTCCAATGAGATATTTCACATTGTCTTCTCTTTTTTCATTCTTTAGAATTTTTTTTTCATTTTCCCATGGCTTCCATTTTGTTCCATTCTAATATTTAAGGAATTATATTTTTCAGTGAGCTTTTGGATTTCCTTTTCCACTTGGCCAATGCTGCTGTTTAAGGCATTCTTCTCCTCTGGTTTTTTGGACCTCTTTTACCATTTAGCCTACTCTGGTTTTTAAGATGTTATTTTCTTCAGTATTTTTTGTGTTTCTTTTACCAAGCTCTTTACTAATTTTTTCATGATTTTCTTGCATCACTCTCATTTCTCTTCTCAGTTTTTCCCCTAACTCTTTTACTTCATTTTTGAAATACTTTTTGAGGCCTTCCATTGCTTGAGACCAATATATATCTTTCTTTGAGATTTTGTAGCTTTGAATTTATTGACTTCTGAGTGTGTGTTTTGATCTTCCCTGTTGCCATAGTAACTTTCTTTGGTCAGAATCTTTTTCTGTTGCCAACTCATATTGCCAGATTATTGTATTGCTTGACTTTTAAACCTTTGTGAAAGTAGGGTTCTGCATCCAGGGTGGAGGGTGCATTTTTCCAAGCTTTAGGGGTTTTGTACAGCTTATTTCAAAGATACCTCTGGGGACCTATAAGTTTCTAGTGCTTCCAAGGTGGGATGATCTAAGGAGAAGTGTTTATTGCTCTCCTGGCCTATGCTCTGGTCTGTGAGTGACCACAGGCACTGTTTTCTGCCCTGGAACTGTAAGAAGGATCTCCCCTCCACTGTGGCCGCAAGCTCTTTTTGTGGACTCTGCTCCTCTAGAATTTATGTAGAGTAATTTTGAAGATATTTGGAGAGGTTTGTGGGAGAGCTCAAGTGAATTCCTGCCTTTACTCTGCCCTCTTGGCTCCCCTTCTGAATACTATTTTCAACAAAAAGAACTGCAAATTCTCAATAAGTGTATCAAAGAATATTCCATTATCACTAATATCAAAGGTATGCAAAGCAAACAACTGAAATTTCCCCTTATGGCCAAAATGTTGACAAATCTGATGAAAAATAAAAATGGTAAATGTTAGAAGGGAAGATAGAAGCCCTAGTGAACTCTTCATGAAAGTAGGAATTGGCTTTCAGGTACCCAATAAGCCATTTTGGAAAGTAATTTGGAATTTTACCCTAAAAATCACTATATTCTATACATTCTTTGACCAAATAATACAACTACTAGCCACAAACTTTATGATAATTCACAGCTAAAGGAAAGTTTCCTTATATGTGAAATATTTATAGTATCAAAGAACTAGACACAAATAAGGTAAAGGAATAAGGATTTATTTATTTATGTGCCAGGTACTATAATAAGAACTGTATATGGATATTTTCTCATTTGATTCTCACAACAATCCTGTGAGGTAGGTGCATAATAATAATAATAATAATAAATATTATTATTATTATTATTATTTTATAGTTGGGGAAATTGAGCCGAACAGAAGCTAAATTACTGGCTCAGTGACACAAGTAATAAATGTCTCAGACTGGGTTTGAACTCAGATATTCCTACTTCCAGGTCCAGTTCTCTATCTACTATGCTACCAGCTATCTCTGAGGTAAGGTGGCTCAGATTGGGGAATGGCTCAACATTCAGCAGTCAATGTCTCAATATATGCATATTATTTTGTAATGAAAATTATAAATACGAAAACTTCTTTTAAACCTAGGAACATGTTTATAACTTGATGTAGAGCTGAATAATCAGAATAAGAACAAATCACACCACAAAAAATGTAAAAGAAAACAACATATAAAGCCATTAGAATTCTGACCAATGCAACGACCAATGAAAATGGAGGTTGACCAGTAATGGTGAGGCATGTCTCCTGCCTCTTAGCAGATAAGTGGTATAAAAAAGGTGTGGAATGAGGCATCTATTTTAAGATGTGACAAGTGTATTCATTTGTTTTGTTTCATTAAATTTACTTTTTTTTAAAGGAAGGTTTCCATTAAATAGTAGGTGTCAGTAGGAAGTAAAAGAGACATTAAAATAAAAAATGTATGAATGAAACATTAGAAAAGTTCAATCTAGAACCAGTTTGAGAACTTAGAACTCAGTCACAGATATATTACATCCTCCATGACATTTAGTCTACTTGAAGTTGAGATACACTACTTGAGATACACAATAGACATATGAAACTTGTGTACTTACCTGAGGAATTTAGGGCCATCAATATGTATAAATCAGGATAAGACTGGTGAAAATACACATATATATATATACTTTTTTTTGTTCCAAGGACAAATATATATAGCCGAAGGAAAATGGAAAACTGGCAATAATCTGTTGAACTGAGGATGTTTAGATTGCCAAATGGTATCCCTCCAAACCCTAGTGTGAATTCGTTTACTCTGAGAGTAGACTCAATTCACTGGATAACTGTTAACCTTACATTTCACTTTGGAATGACTTAATCTTTCCTGAAATATACAGATTGTTTCTCTGTACAATCTCAGAAACTATGGGTAGCAATTCACCATTCTGTGTCCATCTGGTTGTGTGGTCATAGTTGAAGATCCAGAGTTTATCTAAGCAGTTAAAGGAGGTAGCTAAAATAAATATATTTTCAAGAGGGAGTGTGTGGTGTCACTGATGCACTGATGTCCTGTCTGACTTTCCTCTCTAAATAAGACAGGCTATAAATATACAAATCTATTTGAGGCTATTGCTCACCAAATGCTTTGTAGAAATTATGATTATGAAATTCTAAACATAGAATGAGATTCTTAGTCTTGTGGGGCTCCTAGTTAGTTTCAAGGCTAATAAAAAGGAAAAAACCCAAATCATAAATTTATATATGTGGAGAGCATCAGGATAGCTTGTTAAAGTTTTCCTAGCTGTGAATGACATTAATTGACGCTAATAAACAATTGGTGCTATGCTTTTTCTTTAATGTGTGACTTTTAGAGGATGAAATGACTCCTAAGAAACACTATTTCTCAAGGTCTCTACATGACTTTTTAAACAAACATGTTTAGGAATTTAAGAGAATTTACAAAAATGGGACTGAATGGGGAGAAAAGGACAGTAACAGAAAAAATATATATAATGAGTGGGGTAAGAAGAATTCATAAACATGCATCATACATTATAATCATTGCTGCTGTTTCCAGTTAGATGTACTCATGTGGGTATGGACATGGATTTTTCACATGCCATACAGCACCATTAGGACACAGATATGGCTCAAAATCAAATATTCTTCACCTTTACAACAAATACATTGACCAACATGGTGTTTTCAACTGTAAGGATAGCTTCTTTCCCTAGGACAACACTGTCACACTAATTCAATCAATAAATCAATAAACATTTATTAAGTTCCTACTATGTGTAAGACATTGTGCTAACCATCGAGGATACAAAAAGAGGCAAAAGTCAATTCTTGTCCTCAAGAAGCTTAAATCTAACATAGTAGACAACATGGAAACACATATAAAACAAATTATATACAGGATAAATAGGAAAAAATTAAAAGACAAAAAGCTGGAATTAAGAGGAGTTAAGGAAGGTTTCCTGTAGAAGGTGGGATTTTAGTTGGGCCTCAAAGGCAGCCAGGGAGGTCAGTTGTCAGAGTAGAGGAGGGAGTCGGCCAAAGACAATGCCTGGAGCTGCCCTCTACTCTCAGAGAGTATCCTTATCTCTGGATATTACCTATAAGAAATAAAAAAAATTATCCTGAAAACACATACACTTAACACACAAAGATGTTACAGTTGACATCTTAGCCTAAGGAAAATTCTGTATCTTAGAATACGGGCATTAAACAAGAGATTCTGAGAAAATTATATCCTTCTTTTACAGAAAACCATTTTTTACCTTCTCTTCACAGAATTCTCTTAACCTGGGACAACCCTAACTCACAAATGTTCCTAATTAAGACACATTGCCCTTTCACCTCCTTCCTATGGTTTGCTTCTCATACATTTTCCTGTCTTCCATTTTGATTATCAACTTATTTTCATGAGTTGCAAAGTAGTATAAAAAGGAAAGTTTATTTGAATTATATAACTGAGAAACAAAACTTTTTTGCAAACATTCTTGCTTTGCAATCAAGCACATAACTTCTCATTGTGTAATGTTTTCAAATTTTCAGATCACTTTTTAACATGAAATATATCATTGTACATTGCCTGAGACATTTAATCCCAAGAATGAAATCATGTTTTACTTTTTAGTGTAATTAAAGGGGTTCACTTTTAAGCCAGGTCTTTACTGGCAGCCTGGAATGGTTTCAAGCCAAGTTTTGAAAAGGTTTGGTACATACCAGGTTGCCTATCCATGCACTTTTCAAACTGAGTCTATGCCTGCATCCCCTTCCTACTCTCTATAATCCAGTCAAAAAGACATTCTCTCTGATTTTTGTTCATGACATTTCATTTCCCATCTCTGTTCTTTAGCACTGACCATATCACAAGGTGTGAAATTTACTGCTTTCTTACCTCTACCTTATAGAATCTCTCTTCCTTTTAAGATGGAGCTCAAGCACCATCTTCTGCATAAATCTTTTTTTGATCCCCATCAATTGCTAGTGCCTTCCCTCCAGAATGACCATGTATTTAACTGCTTTGCATATATTTGTTTGTATTTATATTTAT
>JAQQSW010019244.1:0-11085 GCA_028646575.1 Pseudocheirus occidentalis | reverse complement strand
GGAAGCCACTGCGGCTCTCAGCCGTTCCTGCTGCAACAGCCGCCTCCCACTGCTTCCTTGCCCTGGGAGCAGTTTGGCCGGACCCGCTCTTCTCCTCCCCAGTTAGCAAAATCCACTGACCTTTCTCTTAGCCTTTTTTGTCTTCTGGCCTGATAAATGTGGTAACTGTGCCTCCAGTGCAGCGGATCTGCTCTCTATGCCCGATGCCCGGGCCTGAGCCGGCTGGGTTTTGGCAGCAGGTCCCAGACTTCTGTGAAGAGCCCCGCCTGCTGCGCTGCCTGTAGTGCTTTCTGTCTTGTGGAGAGTTTTGGAGCTTGAAAATCTGTTTAGCGTCCCATTTTATGAGTTTTTTAGCGTGTTTGTGTGGGAGCTGTGGTGCTTTGCTGCTTCTACGCCGCCATCTTGGCTCCCTCCCGGATAATTATTTTTCAATTTTTATATGCATTTATATTGATACTTATTTGTCTTGTTCTTTCTCTTAGACTGTAAATTCCTCAAAGTTCATCTCTAATCTATACAAGTCGTTGTAGTTAACATATTTTTAATATTTACTCTTCAGGTGTGGTTGGGGAGGTAGCACTGGGCAAAGTTGAGGTTCAGGGATGCAAACAAAGGCAAAGATGCGCTCCCTTCATTCATAGAGCATCCCCAAGTATTTACTTAATACATGCACTTTCTGAATGTCCAATCAATTCTACTGACTGACTTGACTGCTAGACTGACCAGTCATGGGGATTCCCTTTGAGAGAAGTTGAAACAATTGAAGCCCAATGGAACTAAAGCTTTGCATCTCTGTTGAAACTTTCAGTTCAGTAATAGAGAAATGAGTTTCTTCATCTGTAAAATGAGGGTCTTGGACTAGATGTTCATAAAGGTCCCTTCCAGCTCAGAAATTCTATTATAAAGCAATTCCTGCGGCATAATTTTCTGTTGATAATGGTGTTTTTTTTTATGGTTAACACTTAAATTGTTTTCCTTTTTAATGGGCTATGTTCTCCCTGGTGACTTGACTGGTGCTTTGACTTGCAACTCCCTTGATTTCTGCGACCTTAAAACATTTGATTTGTCCAGTTTTTTAATCTCATGAGGTTATTTGCAAAAAAAAAAAGGAAAATAATAATGCTGCAGACTTAGAGCTTAGCATAGAATATGAAGCTGGGGAATGCAGTATTTTTTTTTCTTGTTTGGGTAGATAATGACTTGTATTTCATTTGAAGGAACTGACTGTTTAACAAATGAGTTGCTGAAGGCATCTCATTGAACTCTCATAGTGATGAGTGCTTATTAGTACTCTTATACAAACTTGAGCATATTAGCCAGAATATTTACAGTAATCTTAAAAGGAAGTTCAGAGGTCTTTTCTTTCTTAAATTCAATAAGTGGGGCACAGTTTGGATGACCTGTGTGAAACTACAGGTAGAGTTTGAATTCTCAGGAGGTAAATATTTCTGACAGCCAGAGTCATCCTGGCAGCTCCTATTACCAAAGGCAGGTAATCTATCTTGTCAGTGTGGTATGGAGAAGAAGAAACTCTGAATTTAGAGTTAGATGTGATCTGAGCTCAATTCCTGGCTCATCCACTTATTGATTGCATGACTATGAACAAATCATTTAACCTCAGTTTCCTTATCAATAAAATAGAGGTGGTAATGGCTAACACTTGTATAGTGCCTTAAATTTGCAAAGTATTTTAATACAGTATTACATTTGATTGTACTGAAGTGGAATCTCTGGTGACTTGTGGCAAACTTGTGGCAAACACTTAATAAGTACTTGTTGATTAACCCTCATCTATAGAATGAGCCTACCTACCCATGGTATATTGGTATTATAGTTATGATCCCCATTTAACAAATGGGGAAACTGAGGCTCAGAGAGGTTGAATGACCTGTCTATGTACACAGTTAGCATGTGGTAGAGTCAGATTGAACCCTAGATTTCTTCTGATCCAAGCACAGATTTGCACTACCTACACTGGGTTATTGGGAAAAAAGCACCTTATAAACCTTAAGGTGTTATAAAAATGTCATTTGTTTGTGTTTCTTCACAAACTATCTACTGTTTCTGCAGAACTAGGAATGAAGAGAGCTTGGGTTCAAGTCCAACTATGATATTGCCCAAGAGCTTAATTTTAGGAGGACTTTTTGTGCCATTCTCTAAGTTGACTACTGCTGTGTTCTCCTTGCCTGCTTCTTGGAAGGAAATGAGTCCTAGCAAGTGGCTTGTAGTTAGTTGATAGCCTCCCCCTCCTATTCCACCTCCACAAAATCAGTGTCGCCATACTCTAATCTCCACATTCCAATTACTATGAGACTAAAGGAAAATTCAAAGTAACTTCTTCTCAGTAACCCCATATTGTAGCCAATGATGCCTAGGGACCATTTCCATTTATAGGTGCTTACCCTTCTATGCTCTTTCTTTTGTAGTGGAGAGGCAATGTGGCATAGGGTTAGGGTATTGTCAAGTCTAAGTTTTCATGACCCCAATGAGGATTTTCTTAGCAAAGATACTGGAGCAGTTTGCCATTTTCTTCTCCAGCTCATTTTATAGAAGAAGAAACTGAGACAAACAAGATAAAGTGACTTGTCCAGGATCACATGGCTAGTAAGTTTCTGAGGCCACATTTGAACTCAGGTCTTCTTGACACCAGGCCCAGTTCTCTGTTCACTGTACTATCTAGCTGCCCTAGGGTTAAGGGTACTTAATTGAAAATCAGGAAGACAGAGTTTAAAATCCTGACTTCTGACACTTACAATCTATGAGTATGGGCAAGTTCCTTAGCCTTTCAAAGTCTCCATTTTTTTCATCCACAAAATGGGGATACTAATACTTTTGGTATCCATTTTATATGGTTATGTTAAGAAACAAATGAAATGCTTGAAATTGACGTGGTTGGAAGACCTTAAAACACTGTATAAATGTTAGAAGTCATCTCATTCCTTACCTTTCCTATCTCCCACTTTGTGATTCTTTAATATTGACATGAAACAAAACACTTTCGTTGCTTCCTATATCTAGTTTTTGGAGATGTCAAGCACTTTTGGGAATGAAAGAGCAGTGGGTCTCTCTTAGAGCTCTCATGCTCTGCCTTTTTGCCTTCTTCCCACCCTGACTAATGTTGAAAATCATTCCATTGGCTAGTTGTCTATGTGACACTATAGGGGAAATTTTTTTTATTATCTACTGCTATCAGGCATATGTAAGGTTGTCTTTCTATTTTGTTTTATTATGTTAACAGATTTTTTTCCCAAAGAAGTTAAAGACCTAATAATTGTCTACCAAATGATAAGCTGGAACCTTCTCTCTCCTCCATCCTTCCCCAACTGAGACCCATGAGACACTTGATTGAGCAGAGATGGACACTTCACCCATAGTAGTAAGAGCTTTCTGTGATCTGGACACTGGGATAGTTGAAGTATCCAGATCTTCCTGAGGAGGCATCCAAATGACCAGATCTAAAAATGGGAGAGAAATAGTTATACCATCTTTTGAGAGATCAGAAACTTTTTCTGGGTTCTTCCAGCCTTATTACACTTCATATCCTATATGTGCCTTGCTTGTAAGTTATTTCCAGTTTATCTTGTATATATCTTGTTTGTACATAGTTGTTGACATGCTGTATTCCCCCTTAGATTGTGACCTCCCTGAGAACAGAGACTTGGTTTTTTTCTCCTTTCTTTGTATCCCCAGAGCTAAGTACAGTACCTAGAACACAGGAGGTGTTTAATAAATGCTTGTTGACTTGACTCTGTGAGGACAAGAATCTCATCATCCTCCATGGAGAAAATACTGCTGGATGTAAACAGTGAAAGAAAGTTTAAGCAAACTGAGAGACTTCCAATGAACTTTCCTCATTGTAATGTGCTGAGCAAGCAGAGAAATATCAGGAAGATTGAGTAGTTAGAAAGTAGTTTTGAAAAAAAAACTCCACTTATTTCTATAAATGCAAACATAATTTAGGTGAAGGAAGCTCACTAGTTCCTGACTTGCAGGGATACACCCAAGTTTATAAGAAAAATAGCTCTCATGGAAATGAAAAATCCATCAAGTCCAAAGAACTATTTCTCCTTAGAAGGTTATGCGGCGAGGTTGTATTATAACCCTGTGATTGTTCCATCTCTCAATGACAAGGCTACTAATGCTTTTTAAATCATGAATACTCTAGCTTAGTTTGCTTCTTATGACCCAAGCACTGAGAAGACAAATCAAGCCAAAGACATTATTCTTAAACTCTGTGCAATATCCCTGTTCACTTTGTCCACTGGAAAAAATTCCATCTGTAAACTATAATGCTTTTTTCCCCATTTATTCAACAAGTATGTATGTATGTACTTATTTATTTTAAAATTAACTTTTGTTTATTTTTAGTTTACATCATTCATTTCCACAAGATTTTGAGTTACAAATTTTCTCCCCATCTTTCCCCTAACCCATCACCCTAAAACAGCGATCCCACTGTATACCCCTTCCCCCAATCTACTCTCTCCTGTATCCTCCTCCATCACCCCTCTGACCTTCTGGTAGGGCAAGATGGATCTCTCTACCCTAGTGCCTGTATATCTTAATTCCCAGTTGCATGTAAATTACATACATATATACATATATATATATGTATATATATATATATTTATTTATTTTAAATTTCATTTTAGAACTTTAAATTCTAGATTCTTTCCCTTCCTTTCTTGTCATCCACACCCACTGGAAAGGCAAGCAATTTAATACAGGCTGTACATATGTAGTTACACAGAACATCTCTACAATGGACATATTGTGAAAGACTGACTATATTTCCTTCCTTCCTATCCCATCCCCCCTTGTTCTATTCTCTACTTTGTCTCTTTACAGAAGTGTATGTTTCTAACAACCCTACCACCTACCCTCCCCTCCCCTCCTCTCATCATCCCACCTCTCATCCCCATCCCCCTTACTCTCCTGTAGGGTAAGATACCCAATTTATAGTGTATGGCATTCCTTCCCTAAGCCAGTTTCAATGAGATCAACAAGTATTTATTAAACACCATTGTATGCAAGGCCTAGTGTTGGGCACAGAGGATACAATAATATATGTAAAACAGATCCTATTCTCAAAGAGTTATCAGTCTAATAAGGGAGAATTAGATGCATACAAACAACTATAATCTACAGGAGAATAAAATACGCTTCAAGTGATATGAATTATTTGAAGAGAAAGGTGTTGATTTGTTGAGTTCAACAAAGTCTTCATGCAAGAGGTGACCCTGAGTTAGAACTTCAAGGAAGAGTGGAGCTCCAATAGGTGAATATTTGTGGTTAGGTGGACAATGTGGATGCCTCGTCCAAAGACACAGAAATAGGAGAAGACAGGTTAAGGATGGCAGAGTGAGTCATCCAATTCCTCTGGAAAGTGAAGCACTTGAAAGAATAATGACAGAACGCCAGGCTTGAGATACATTGTACAGGAATTTTAGTGCTGAGCTCAGAATTACAACTTTATTTGGTAGGTAAGGAGGAACCACTCACTTATTCTGAGGAAGGTATTTGAGTAGACGAGTGTCACGATCAATGCACTGAATTAGGAAGTATATACTGGGAGAGTGATGGATCAGAGAAATCTAGTTAGAAGAGAAGGATGAAGGCTGGTCATGAGGCTGTTACAATAGCCTAGGCAAGAAATGGTGAGGTGATTACTTTCTATAATATTAATATTCTTAAGATTTAAAAACCAAATTATAGTACACATTTCACTATCTGGGGACCAAATGTCTAAGAAGATAGCCATTTTGGTGGAGGTAAAAGTGTTAAACTTAAATAGAAGATCTTAGTTCAAATCCTGACTCCGTTACTACCTGGGTGACCTAAGACAATTTACTCACCCTTTCTAGGCCTCCATGTCCACATTTATAGATTGGAAAGATTGGACTAGACACCATATGATGTCTCTTTTATCTCTAGATCCATGATCCTGGAATTAAACTAAAAACAGTTAAGTTGATTCAATTACATTGCTCCTATACATGCCTAACAAATGGTACCCTGAAAACTAATTGGACTTTTTTGTATTCACTGGTAATAAAGCTTATAAAAGTAGCTTGCATCTTTTAAATTCTCTCCAATATTAAAGGGCAGTGGCCCAGAAGTGTACCGAGTGAAGGTAAAGGCAGTTGTGCATTAACATTTCCTTTGAATGATTCCGTAAGTGGCTAATCAATATGGATATATTAGGAGCTGACTATAGTTATATGTAATAGAATGAAGGTAAGCATCCCTGTAGTGTTTTCATTGTGTCCCTCTGGTGAGAGGGACTTCAGAAGAAAAGGCCTTTGTCTCTTACCCTGGACTTCATTTCAAACAAACAGCAAAAACAAAATGAAAATTAAAAAGTCATTGAATTTCATTTAAAGCCAAACTTTGTGAAAGCCTTTCGAAATGGTGTTAATAACCAACAAACCTAGACATTTTATCTTTTTTCATTTCATTTTATTATTTTATTGCAGGCATTTTATCTTAATAGTGTTGCTTCTTACTTTGGTTTCTCTCACCTGTCTTTTCTTTCCCACCTAAAGGTCTGCCCAGGACAGAAGAATAATTGTTGTTGTTATTCAATTGTTTTCAGTCATGTCCCACTCTTGGTGACTCCATTTGAGGTTTTCTTATCAAAGATACTAGAAAGGTTTGCCATTTCCTTCCCCAGCTCATTTTATGGATGAAAAAACTGAGGCAAACAGGATGAAATGAATTGTCCAAGGTCACCCAACTAGGAAGTTTCTGAGGTCAGGTTTGAACTCATGGAGGTGTCTTCTGGACTCTAGGCCTGGAGCTCCAATTTCTGCACCATCCAACTGTCCCAGAATAAGATAAGCAGCAAATTCAAATTCACCAGAATAAAGGAATTGATTTAGTATTTGGAAGTTACCAGTGATATTAGATTGAGGTAAAGGGCCATGATGGAAGACAAGCAGATCAAGAGGGCTGAGACTGGAGAGATTTTTCTAACTTAAATTCAGTTTGGGAGTGGGGAAAGATGCTTTTATATGTCATAGATATGAATGACTTACCAGGGGGTCAGAAAACATTGAAATAATTGAAAGTTTGATGTCATAAATTTAAGAGGAACATGAAAGCTGGACTGACAATTGGCCCATTCACTAGTAAATATGCTGTAAGAAACCATTATTATCCAAATGCTAAGTCATTCGGATTCTTCTCCATGATCAGAAGAATGTGCAGGAGAGTTTGGGCTACTAGTTCCAGGGACTATGGCAGCTATTGTTGCCCTGGCAGGTCCTCTGCCCCAGCCTTTGGCTTAGCCTGCCAAAGTGTTTTGCAGGCTGGGTAGTTTGAATTATTGAAAAATGAACCTGGGAATAGGAAAGGTGTTCGAAATCTATTCAGGAACTTGAAATGCCTTAGGAGAGCTTTCTTCAGTTCTTGGCTAGAGAAGGGGAGTGTGTCTTATGGTTTTTTGTTCTATTACTGGGTTTTAAGCTTTTAATATTAAAGTCTTTTAAACTGAATTTCATGGTTCAGGCATACTTCATGTCTTTTAAACAAGGAAAAACCTTGGACTTATTTGACTAGGCCAGATTTAGACACAGTTACAACATTAGGGTTGGTGATAAGGCGGAATCCAGTCAGAGAACAAAGTGAATAAAATATATTCAGTATACTCATGCATATACATGCACACACATATATATGCAGAATATACATATTTATATATTTAATTTATTTATATTTATTATGTGTTGAATATGAATATATTACTTGTTTTCATTGAGAGATAACTGTACTAATTAATAGACTATAGAATGTTTATTTCCTGCTTGTGAGAATATGATAAGCATTGGTGAAGGGAATTTCCACACCAAGACTTCCTGAAACAATGAAATCAATAGTTTTGGATGGGCAGGTGGGGAATGTGAAAAGTCTTTTAGAAAAAAGAAGACTTCCTTGGTTTCCACCATTAGTTTCCACTACATTTCTATTCTACGGTCAGTTGAGAACAATGGAATCAATTGTCAAATGTCTGTATTCAGGGAAATCTTATCAACAACCATAGAGATAAAGTTTCAAAGAAGGATTCTATTTCATTTTGTCTTTGCATCCCTAGCACCAAGTGGAGCGCCTGGCACATACATTAGTGACTGCTTTGGTAAATGTTTGTTTATTGATTTCCTCAGTCTAGTAGTTTCAAAGTTTATTGATTCAGTCAAATGTAAAAGTATGGATGGTGGAGTGGGGAGAAGAGGGAAGAAAGAGGGGAAAGAACCTGAGTAAAGATGAAACAAACATGTTTATTTTTATTTGAGAAGCCACTATTAAATTCAGTATTTTAGTTGGAAATGACTCTGAAAAGGCATTTATTCATCTCATTTATAATGCATAGAAGTTTGAAGAAGTACCAATTCTATTTTAAAGCCCTCCTGAAGAGGCAATTCATCATCCTCCCTCTGTAACTTATTTCAGTGATCAACAAATTATATAGTATGGATAATCTTCTTCTTTGTTTTACCTAAATCTCTCCTTCTTCTGCTACATTTTCTGTTTTCTTTGGTTCTCAATAGAAGCATATGGCTAAAGCATAATAGACCTAGGGATATTTAGCTCTGGCTTTGGAATGATTTATTGACAGTAATGTCATATTACTATGGAGGAAGCCAAGGTATTTGTTCTAAAAACTCAAATAATCAAGAACACTACCAACAGCTCTAAATGTACCATCTGTGACAGTTCTTAAACTACCTGAAACTTACACATAGAAGTGGTGTGGTACAATGGAAAGAATTGTTGATTTACAGAGGGCATGCATTTGAATGAATCCCAGCTAGGCTTGAAGAAATAGCTATGCTACATTTTTTCTCCATACAAATTCTACTTTTTTCTGAACATAAACACTCCCCAAAGAAGACTATTTCCATGCTCACAGCAGAGCACACAAACAAGGTTCAGCAGAGGGGATCCTAGCACATTTAAAAACAAATGCCACAGATAAGACCTCTAAGCTACAGGACTTCTCTCTGGTGACTTTGCTATGCTACTTTTCAAATGTGTCCTCTTAGATAAGTCATTTAAAATTCTTTGAATCTGTTTTCTTCTCTCTAAAATGAGGGAGATGACCTTTGAAGTCCATATGGTTCTAAATCTATGCTTCTACATAGAATTTTCATGCCTGCCATAACCTTTCTTCCCAACTGCCCCAGGAAAATGCTTAACTTTCTGAGACATCGATAAATTAACAAACACTTAAATACCCGTTATGTGCCATATGTTGTGCTAACCAAAGGGGAGTGCAGAAAACCAAAAACAAAACCCTGGAACAGTTCTTGCCCTCAAGAAGCTTATGGGCACAACTCTGTAGTCAGCTGTGAAATCTGAAGTCCATGCAAGGAAAGGACTTTGAGATATGAAAATAGAGCAAAACCTCACTAACTCAGACATTCTTAGGGAGGCCAATTTGAATTAATGACCTTGTGACTTCTAAGTTATTTTAAAGTAAATATATTTTTTACCCAATTAGATTAAATAATGTTATGAAGTTGAAGTTTTCCACTATTTTCAATATCCATATTAATGAATAGATAGAAATTATTTGTAACTAGCATATCTATTTTTGTATCATGTATTCATCTTCAAAAATATTTCAAAATAATTTTTCTTATAAATTTAGTATTGTTCCCCTGTAATCTCTTGACATTAATCATTTTTCCTGTGAATCTTTTTTGACATTTAATAAAAAGGCAAGATGTTCCAAAAGTCTTAGTGCAAGTTTAAATAATTAAATCTTTAACCAAGCTATTTTAAAATAAAAGAATTTATAACTTAAACTGACACTAAGACTTTTGGGACACCCTGGATAAACTTACCCCCTCACATGAATTATTAGAAAGTGCATATTAGGTTCTGAATTAGTGAGATTTTTCTTTACACTACTTTGAACAATGCTTCTTGGGAAGTCCAGTCTTTTGCCATTTCATTGAATTAATATTGTCAATGGTAACTGTTTCTTTTTGGAATAGCAACCCTCAAGGTCTTACCCTCCCAGCCTGATTTCTTTTTTCTAATTCAGTGGTTCTCAACCTTCCTAATACCACAACCCTTTAATACAGTTCTTCATGTTGTGGTGACCTCCAACCATAAAATTATTTTTGTTGCTACTTCATAACTGTAATTTTGCTACTCTTATGAATCATAATGTAAATATCTGATATGCAGGATGTATTTTCATTGTTACAAAATGAATATAACCCACAGGTTGAGAACCACTGTGTCTAATTAAAAGGGCCATCCCTTGACTCACTTCTTAAAGAGGCCTATTTACTGAATGGGCATAACTTCATTCCAAGTGAGTAGGTGAAAAGGCCTTAGCCTAAAAGGGCCACAGTCTCCCATCGCATCCTGGGTCATCTCCAGTTATCCTGATGAATATCTGGTCACTAGACCCAGATGGCTCTGGAGGAGAAAGTGAGGCTGGTGACCTTGCACAGCCCTACTTCACTCAAATCAGAGTCAACTGCAAGTCACGTCATTATTTCCCTGATGCCATGGTCCTCTTCAAAAACAAAGGACAAAGACAGCAGACTGAGTTAGTATTGTAAAACTTTCGCTCATCTTTTTTCATGAGACTCAAGGTGGAGTAGATCATAGAACACTCTTTGGAATTAGGAGAAACTGGATTCCAAACCCACTTCAGATATTAGCTGTGGCATCCATAGAGGTCTCTTCATGTATATAAAGTGCTTTGTTAATGGGCTGTACAAATGTTAGTTGTTAATCATGCTCTCTTTGCATGTGGTATACACAGTCATTTTACAAGAACTCATCTTAGACCCATAATTACTAATATTTTTTTCTGTAACATCACAACATTTTGTACAAGAAAATGAGGATTGCACATTGAAGTCCCCTTTCATTGGCAAGTGTTTTTATTTTCTTAAAAGACTCAGAGATTGATGATTTTCAGTGAGAAGTGGGAAACTCCTGTCTTTTCTAAAGAATAGAACAATGGTACATTCTCAAAAATATATGGGTGCTATGATTTGCTCTATGACTTTAGGTGAGGCATTTAACTGTTCTGTGCCCATTTTTCATCTTTAAATTGGTGAT
>JAQQSW010019243.1:0-11085 GCA_028646575.1 Pseudocheirus occidentalis | reverse complement strand
CCTCTCAAGCACTAAAACAGTTGCATACAGAAAGAATAATACTACGCTTCTTGCGTGGAAAGATAAAAGAATTATTACCATGCTCACCAATTATTATAACACAAACCTACAATCTACCCAGAGAACATTACGCAGTGGACATATCGTAACAGTCAGTAAGCCTGAAATGGTGTCAGAATATACGGCAAATATGGGTGGTATGGATCGTGCGGATCAATACGCTTCGACATATTGTTTCCTCTGTAAATTGGGACAAAGAAAACAGGACTGCATTGTGTGTTCTAACAGGAAAACATCTGGTGGCAGGCGTCAAACCACTTATTACTGTCAAACGTGCACTAACCAGCCTGCAATACATATTGGGGAGTGTTGCAAAACTTATCATACTGTACAAAATTATGAACAATAAAATATTGGATTTTTTTGCAAATATACATTCCTCAATGTCACCCAGTTCATATAAGTCCAATATCATTATAATATGTTACTTGGTTCCAAAATTATACTAAATAATACGAGGGTCTGTAAATGCACATTTTCGCTGCAAGGTAGCGTCGAGTAGCTGGTAGCCAATGTCCAGAATGGTTTGGGGTGCAAAGGGTTAAAAAAGGAAAACTACAGCATATTTAGGCATTATTAGTCAAATCCTAAATTAAGTATTAACTTAAGTTTTTATCCTTATGTTTTAAGAGAGCCTTGGGCAAGTTTAAAACCAGTTGAAAAGAAGCAGAGACGGACTTTCTTCAGTATTTCAAAAGATGTGTGGTTTCTTAATTTTGGGTACTTCCTTCATGGAAGTAGGTTGTAGTTTCTCCTCAAAGTCTTAGTGAAGGCAGTGGAAATGTAGTGGAAAGAAAACATGAATGCGGAATAAAAAGGTCCTTCTCCATGAATGTCCCAACACTCCTGCTCTCCTGGCTGGGTTTCTGTAGGCAAAGCACTAACCTTCTGCAACTATAAAGTGGGAGAGAGGTAAAGATCTTGCATTATGAGCCCACCCTGGTTACTGTGGGGCCCACACTGAATCATACAGCATATCTCCAAAGTCTCCATTTTAAGCTTTGACATCTGTCTCTTAAAGCTTAAAAGTATGGAGACTTTGGGGACTCCCTCTATATACAGGGTGCTTTGTAAGCTGTAGAGCACTGTACCAGGAATCTTAAGTCTTTTGGGACCTCCTGTATAAATGAGCTAAAGTCGTGTTTAATAAATCATTGTGGCCAGAAACAGTCATGAGCTGGTGGCCAGTCATTTGGCCTCCCTGAACTCAGTCTGGTCATGGGGAAATTATCTGTCACATAATCTTTATTCAAAACCTTTCCAACCTCCCTCCCACACCCTCCCCGCCTTTCTAGCTTGAGCCTAGAGAATACAGGGCCACCTCCATTGTTAGAGAGTGTAAGAGGGGGGAAACCTTTAATGCCTGAAGGAGATAAAACATTGCTGACTTGGTGTCACAAGGAAAGCAGTCAAGTCTTGGACCTGCTGTTGCTATTTGGTAGTTATATAACATTCTTGGCATTCTATCCCACCTTGGTCAGTCTCAGTTCTGTTCTAACTTCTTCATGGTAACCGTTACTTCCTCTGAATAACTGTTCACTTGTTCCAGATCTCTAAAAGTTTAGGTGAGCTGCTGTTATGGAGCCCTCTAGATTTATAAGAGGGATTAATGGTTTTCAGAGGTTATGTTACTTAAATAGAAAGGTCAGAGGTAAGGCTTGAGAAACTTTTTCCAAAATATTTTGTAGATAAAATTGAATAAATATTTTTATATCCACCAAGTAAAAAGGGGAACTGAGTAAGTCACAAACCATAAGAACTTATCTACTTTCAATAGAAGAGCATAATAGTGCCCACAAAATACTACTCATGTGTTTGTTTAGATTGATTCAGAACTAACTAAAGAAAAGTTCTATCTAAGCAGAAATTATTCATTAGACAATGCTTGAAGGAAGACACCTTTCTCAGTTAAACCTTTACTTTCTTTGTTTTTCTTCACTTTGTTACTGGCTGTAGTTTCTACTATACTCCTGTGGCACTAGCAATATCACATGATCAGGGAACTCATCTTTAGGCCTTATTTATTCATTATAGATTCATCTATAAGATAATCCCTAAGATCTCTTTTTACTGTAACAGAATTCCACTGTAGTAAGAGAATTCTCCATTAAATTTTCATACCAGCACCTTTATTCATTGTTGTTGAGTTTTGGGGGTCTTGGGGGGGGGGAAGGGTTGTGAAATTTTTTTTTCAGGCATTCAAAGTATTTTCATGTCATTTCTGATAAAAACAGCATTACATAAAAGAAGTCTACAAAAACAAGTTCTTGCTTCTGTCTTTAATTCATTAATATTAGGGAGGAATATCTATAAATAGCTACAAAAATTTATTGTAGAAATCTGAAGTGGAATCTCAGCATTTTAAAGTAAGGAAAAAAATGCAAAAAACATTTCAACAAATACAACAAAAGTTTCAAATTCATTAGAAGTTCTTGATGTTTCTGTATATGTGTGTGTGTGTGTGTTTGTATATGTTGGAAATGTTATTTTCCTTGTATGAAGTATAGATGAAATTTCTCTGAAGCAGAATTCTATTGTCTTTTTAGAATTTTTATTGAATAATCTATTATTTGAATATGATACTTATACCATAGAAAATCTTCCATGCATACACATATATAGATGTATATACATATATGTGTGTTTTATGCATCTTTCTATGTATACTTAATTTTACAAATATTTAGAACTGGGCGGCTAGGTGGTGCACTGAATAGAGCACCAGCCCTGGAGTCAGAAGGACCTGAGTTCAAATCCAGCCTCAGACACTTAACACAAAATCTAGCCGTGTGACCTCGGGCAAGTCGCTTAACACCAACTGCCCTCCAAAAAAAAAGAAAAAGAAAAAAAAACCAAACAAATATTTAGAACTAATTGCTTGCAAGTACTATGATTTTAGAGTTAGGTCAAGTTTAAGAGCATGTTGAAATTAATTCCTAATTTGGTGTTTATTTTGTCCTTGCTGTTTAATTAGGTCAGTGATTCATTATTTAATTTCTTCTATCAGCTGTTTTAACATATAACCACTCAATTCATTTTTTATCTTAAATTTCAAAATACATCATATTTATTGAAGCTGTTATATTAAATCCTGCTTCATTGAGAAAAACACCACTACCACTAAGTAGAACATTTTACCTTAAAAGTGTTTTTGTTTTCAGATCTCATGAATTTTCTCATCTGCCAATGTCCCTTTGGTTTTGAAAAAGGGAGTATTACATTCCCACTGGCAAAGCTTTATATATTTTGAATTGCCAAGTGAAAAATATTTTCTCATTTTCATAACTACCAAAGCAAAGGAAATAATCTTGGATGAAATAACAAATTCATCATTTAAAGATTTGGATCACGAAATATTAATGGAAAAAAGAATTTTGTAAAAAAAAATTACTACATCATTCAGTTTATCAATCTTTGCTGATTGTTTCCTGACTTTCTAATATCCTAAAGCAATTCATGATTTTGGGGAGGCATTTATGTTTTTAGAAATATAGTAAATGCATGGTCACATCTTCACTTGAATTTTTATTCTGTTTAAAAAATACTTGCCTTGCCTTTTATATGATTAATAGGTTTTTCTAATAATCTTAATTAAATCAAAGGACAATGTAATCATTATAGTAATATATCAATATTTCCCCAAACTTAAGATTTTCTAGCATTTGAACTTTTTCCCTGATGAAGAAAAGTGTTTATTTACCTGTTTGTTTTGTGTCCACATATATATGGGTCTACATATGCATATATACACACATACACCCATTAACATATACATATGTATATATCTTCACCGTCTCTAAAAACATAAA
Organism: Pseudocheirus occidentalis; assembly: GCA_028646575.1. Classification (NCBI taxonomy): domain Eukaryota; kingdom Metazoa; phylum Chordata; class Mammalia; order Diprotodontia; family Pseudocheiridae; genus Pseudocheirus; species Pseudocheirus occidentalis. The sequence goes on along the minus strand of JAQQSW010019243.1, from coordinate 7,216 downwards.
TACCTCCACCACCACCCCAAAATCATGAGTTGCTTCAGGATATTAGAATGTAAAGGGACAATTACCGATCCTTGACAAGTTAAACTGTTATGTTTCAGCACTTTTTCAAAGAATATAAAACATGTTTTCAGGACCTCTGAAATGATGGTGAGGGGTTTATTGTTCTGAATTTAACCCATCTGATTTTGTAAAGTTTGGGGAGCTATATTTCAACATCTTGTATAATCAGTTAATGAAAGAACTAGTGTAGTATATGGAAATACTAATTTCACAATAATTTTACTATTTTTTCCTCCCTATTTTATAATTCTCTCTTAATGACACTTCATTTTTAAGTCTCATTTTATTCACTGAATTGCTCATTCTTTTTTCGAAGTTAATGTTTTGAATTGCTGTATCCTGCAATGGTGATAATCAGTTTTAAATGTCATTGATTCCTCTCTTTACTAAAATATTACTGGGAATAAGATCAAGTCTGCCCTACCCCCAACCTGATTTTAAAATTCATCTCCAGAAACTACCAAATCATTCTTTAGTTTCTGATCTGTTAATGATACCACTTAACAGGTTAATATATTATATCACTTTATAGATGAGCCAACCAGCCCAAGCATTGATCATGATATCGCACACATTCCTGCTTCTGCTGTCATTTCGGCATCCACCTCTCATGTACCCACTATAGCAACGATTCCTCCCAGCCTTACAACTTCAGCCCCTTTGATTCGACGCCAGCTATCACACGATCATGGTAAGTATAAATTAATAAATGCCTAGACCCAATTTTAACCTCAATTTTTTTATCTAGGAGGTCATGATATTTTATAATTTCATCATCATTGCAACAACTCAAAACCCCAGCTGTATGCATCTAAGTGTTTGATTTTATGTGTAGGATCTGTTGGGCCCATCCTAGATGGCCAGCGCAACTCAAAAACTGAGAGATCAAAATCATATGATGAAGGCCTGGATGATTACAGAGAAGAGGCCAAGGGGTGAGTACTAGGTGTTTACTGTGAGACAGTTGTACATACCTCTCTGTATAGAGAGACTTTGAGATATTCTATTTTAGATTTTCTCATATGTGACATTGAAAAATCTAAAAACTGAAGTCATCCTTAATAATTATATGCCTTTTACCAGATGATGTACAGAATGAATAAACTAACATTAAGTATACCTAGAACTTGTCCTTTTCCTTTGAACTATCAGGAAGGATGAGGTATAGGTACTTATGAGGAAATATTTAAAGTAATAGGGAGATGCCATGCCATTCATTCTCATTCTCCCCAGAGCATACCACTTTAAATGGAAGGCACAAAGAATCCTGGTTGCCACTACCAGAGGATCATAATTCATCTCTTAGGGATCCTTAATTTATCACTTAAATTAGGAAAAAAGACATTTTTAAAATTGAGAGAGAACTTCTTTAATTATGTTTTCACTCACTCTTGAAAAGATCCCTGTAGAATTCTGTTTAAATCAACTTTTCATTGAATGTTATCTCTCCCATATGACACATTTGAAACATCCTGCTGTATTTGAACTCCCTTTTAGTATGTGTTATAGATAATCAGATACAATTTCTTTCCCCAACAGGTCTTTTAAGCATGTATCTAGCTTGAAGGGAATCAAGGTACGTGTTTGGTTTATTATTCAAGTATGTTATATATGATCCTGTTAATTGTTTATTATTGTAGCTCTCATCTTGATCGTGGAATTGAATGCAAACAGTCAACCTATACTAATACTTAAATATTTTGAGGTTTTTCTTCAGTGAGTTCTCAAAATGTTGCAAAATAGTAAACATAAGCTGCACTCTTCATCCAATTTTTATATAACACACATTTGTCAAGTGTGTTACCTCAAACATTCTTTCAAATATTCCTAAATTATTTAAACTAAACATGAAAAAAAACTTAGATGTAAAATACTCATGGCAATGAAATTCGCCATTTCTGCTGCTTTTCTTTTATACTATCAAAAACCTTATAACCAAATGGATATGATTTTATTAAGATATTTTCTGAGGACTTCCAAACAAAAATAAATTCCACTTTGACTCTCAGTCCTCTAGGCAACCCTCTAAGACAGTGGTTCTCAACCTTCCTAATGCTGCAGCCCTTTAATACAGTTCTTCATGTTGTGGTGACTCCCAACCATAAAATTATTTTCATTGCTACTTCGTAACTGTAATTTTACTACTGTTATGAATCATAATGTAAATATCTGACATGCAGGATGTATTTAAATTGAACATAATCCACAGATTGAGAACCACTGCTGTCTAATAAATGTGCTGACCTACATAGGTAGAGGGAGTTTCAGTTAGTGAGAACTGGTGAGGGAAGGTGAGTACAACTAAGTGATTAGGAATTGCAAAAGAGATTGTAAAGAAGGTATTCATTAGGTTCTAACCAGTTTAGTTAAAAACACAAGGAATTGGAAAATTGAGTACTGAAGATCTCACGGGCCTAAATTCCTTATTTATATCCCTAGATTCCTTCTTCATACAAATTATTTTAAAGGGTAAAATAGAAGACATCTTATTATATTTGGGGGCTTTTTTTGTAGGTCTTAGACAGCCAAAAATCTTCTGAAGACTCTGGGTCCAGAAAAGATTCCTCTTCAGAGGTATTTAGTGATGCTGCCAAGGAAGGATGGCTCCATTTTCGACAACTTGTCACTGATAAGGGGAAGGTATTAAATTCTAAAACTATTCTTAAATGTCCAAACTAGTTAAACACATGGCAAACGAACCTTTTAAGTAAAATCTGTAGCTACCAAAGGTGAAAATATTTAAAAGAATTCAGTCATTCATTTGCCTACATTATCCAAATCCACACATTTGACTATTTTGAAACATTCTGACTGGTTTTGAATTTTGTATGTTTGTCCAGATACTAGAGCAACATAGATATAAAGTCCCCCCAAAAGAACGAATGTTCTTTACTCTGATTGGCATATGGTATGTTAGTATATTAATCCACATAGTAGACATTTTTAAAAATAATCCATTTTTTATTTTACACAAGACTCTTAATCTTTTTCAGTTTAAATATGTTGTACTTTCACTTGTTTTTAAATTAAATGGTTTAAAATTTTATCTAAATATTATATCCTTCAGGGAAAATTTCACTGTTAAAAAATTGCAGTGTCCATTGGCCAGCTTAATCATGAGTAAAGTTCCTTTCAGTAATAAAGGTCTTTAAGGGTCATCATAATAAATTTGTTCTCTGTCTGGATAATATCATTTGCTATAAAATTGTTGAATATTTTTATTCTTTTTTTTATTCATAATATATTTTGGATCCTCTTGGCCAAGCTCGTTCAATCTTATGCTTCAGAGTTTCTCAGTCTTTACTCCTAAAAAAAAAACCCTCTTCTGACCCTGCCTCACTTTGACTGTGTCTGTGTTACAGTATACTTATATTGTATAGTGTTTTTATTTCTACTTCCCCATCTAGATTGTGTTTTCCTCAAAAGTAGGGATAATATCTCAGGTTATGCAGCCCTTCAGGGATGTGTCCTCATCACATGACTTAAAGCACTATGTAGAAGTGAGTCGTTATTATCCAAAAGAGAATACTTTTTGAGTTGGTTTCTATAACTTTTTTTTTTTTTTTTGTAGAGGGGGAGGCAGGGCAGTTGGGGTAAAGTGACTTGCCCAAGGTCACAGCTAGTAAGTGTGTCAAGTGTCTGAGGCTGGATTTGAACTCAAGTCTTCCTGACTTCAGGGCCAGTGCTCTATTTGCTATACCATCTAGTTGGTAGAACTCTATAACTTTTTTTTGTTTGTTTTTTGTTTTTGGAGGGCAGTTGGGGTTAAGTGACTTGCCCAAGGTCACACGGCTAATTTTTTTTGTGCGTGTGTGTGTTAAGTGTCTGAGGCCGGATTTGAACTCAGGTACTCCTGACTCCAGGGCCAGTGCTCTATGCACTGCGCCACCTACCCGCCGCCCCCCTATAACTTTTTATGAGTAACTTTGCACAAACTCTCCAGTCAGTGTCCTGTGTACACTGGTTGTTTTCCAGCGAGTTGGTGGGAGCATTCGGCCATGGAAACAGATGTATGTCGTCCTTCGGGGCCATTCGCTTTACTTGCACAAAGACAAAAGAGAACAGACAACTCCGTCAGAGGAAGAGCAGCCTATCAGTGTGAATGCTTGCTTGATAGATATCTCCTACAGTGAAACCAAGAGGAAAAATGTATTCAGGCTCACCACCTCAGATTGTGAATACTTGTTTCAAGCAGAAGACAGGGATGACATGTTAGCCTGGATCAAAACCATCCAGGACAGCAGCAACCTCAGTGAAGAGGTACGTTTTTCTGAGTGGATCCCAAGATGTTAATCTGGAGAGCCTTAATTTTGTATACCATTTGTTGTAAAGCTCTTCTTGGTGGTGAGGAGAAAGCAATTGTATCCCTTTTGTAATTTTCCTTATCAGAAACTCATCATTATGGAACAGGGAAAGTAGGCGATGGATTTGTTGTGCCTTCCTGGACAACCCCATTTTACTCTTCATCAAGAGGCTGACTTCGTCACTATACCTTAGCTTCTCTGTTTCTTGTTTTCTCTCTAATGGGAAGATTATGATTTCACAGAATTTTTTGAGGAGCAAGAATTTATTGAATTTCAGAGTTGAGAAGGACCTCAGAGATATTCTCATCTAGTTCATATCTGAGGGTAGAAATTCCCATCATAATATCTCTGACATTTCCAGTGACAAGGGAGCCCGTTTCCTTTCCTGGTAGCACATTTCTTTTTTGCACAGCTTTCATATTTGGGAGACTTTTCCCTTTGTAGAACATAACCATCAGTCTTTGTTCTGCACTTCTCTCACACACACCCTTTTCACATGATAACCCTTCATTTAGTTTAAGACTCGTACTCAAGATAATATACAGAAGGCCCTGTGAAAATGCACCATTATTGTGGTTATGACCATTAATAGCATTCTGCCAGCAGACTGAGGCTACTTGGAAAACTTGACACAAAGCTAATTTTGTTCCTTCTCACATTTTCATCTGCTGGGCTAAGATGTTCACAGCTGATGTCTAAATACCACCAGGGAGAGAAACTTACTGCTTCAGGCAGACGTATCTGATGCCTCCAAGGGCCTGCTGTCATTTTACTGATTGTTTGCAGACTGCAGGCAGAGAGGCTAAGAGCTGGTCTAGTGTTCCTTTCTCCTACTCAGGTTCAGAGAAGCTCCTTTTCTTTGTCCAGTGTCAGCAGGGAATAAGTCCCAGAATCTAATTCATCCAAATCTGCTTACTATACTCCTTTCTACTCTATACTGTGTTTTCAAAAACAATGGTATCCTGCAAGATGTGAGTAGAGTTTCTATGAAATAATATATATGCTAATGATACTCATGCGACAGATTCTCCATATGAAAATAAGCTTAACTTTTTGCATTTTAGGCCAAAATTCTCCAAGCTTCCTTTCATTTCTTAATCTACAATTTCAGGCATCTCTAACCAGCATTTTGTAGGTTCTGTCAATTTATTTCAAGCCCCAAAGGGTTCCAGAGAGAAAATGTAAAGGGTCACTTTTTATAGGTTTTAAAAATTGGGCATTTACATAAAGTTGATATTTCAATCCTGGCCTTTGCTTGTTTTGTAGGATACTGGCGTCACTAGCAGAGACCTCATTAGCCGGAGGATAAAGGAATATAGTAGTCTGATGAGGTGAGATATCCACCATCTGTTAGGGGTTTGCTGTTTTGGGTTGATTTGGAGGGGAGAGGGTGTGGAAAGAAAGCCAGTAACTGTTAGCTCTTTATTTTCTTCTTTCAGCAAAGCAGACCAGTTGCCAAAAACACCTCGCCAGAGTCTCAGTATCAGGCAGACTTTGCTTGGTACTAAATCGGAACCAAAATTTCAGAGTCCACACTCTCCCAAAGAAGAGTCAGAAAGAAAACTCCTCAGTAAAGGTACATGATTTTATTGGATAAATTTAAGACAGTAATAAAGACTACATTGAATATTAAGTTCTAAAAATGTTTTAACTTTAAAAATTCTTTTCTACATATTGTTCTTTCTAATCCTCAGTAGTTGGGTTTACCTTTTCTTGAAAGGGTCATAGACATAAGGTTATTTGCTTAAAATTGCAAGTATAAAATTCAGTTCGGTTTCAGCACCTATTGTTTTATATAGAAATTAAGCCTGGATGATGTTAAGCAGTTAGCAAGACATACGCATAAATTAGATGAGCTGTCCTAGTACCTAAAGAGGCCCACTTTGGAACTGAGTTCATTTCAGACTCCTTATCTTCACAAGATTCACTACTACCAGCACTAATAATTTAAATATCCCTTTAATAAAATCTCATTAAGGCAAGTCAGCTGGAAAACAACATGACCGTATCATCTGGAATGGATGTCTGAAAGCCCCCAGGTATTTTATCTAGTCCTTTATTTTTCTGTTCAGATAGAAAAATGAGAGAGGCAGCATGGAATAGCAGGTTGGACATTTGAACTCAGAATCAGAAAAAACCTGAGTTCAGATCTCTCCTCTGGCGCATATGGATTGTGGCTCTTAACCTCTGAGGGCTACAGGTTGCTCTCTCAGCCCTTGTAGTTGCAGAGCACAAATCTTTATTTCTAGAACGAGCTCCATCTGCAGATAATATCACACATCTGGTCCAAAGAAAAAAGAGATCAGACTGTCAGTATGTGTACTCACACATATATGTGCATTCATGCATGTGTGTATAGATGTATCAGTATAAATGGAAGAGCATTAGAAACTTAAACATGTTGGAGTACAAGATCATGGATCTAAATTATTTAATGAATTCTCTGTATCTCTAGCATAGTTTCCTTACTTACGCTAGATACTTTAACCATTTGTGGAATTTTTTTCATTGAAAAATTCAGCATAGTACACATTGTAATGGGATGAAAAAAACTTAGTGAATTTTCAAATATAAGGAAGAAGGTCATTTTCATTTGGTAACGGAAGATGAGATGCATTAGGAGGACCTGTGACATTGTTAATTAGGTGCATCTTTTTTAAAAAAAAATTAAAGGGATCCCATTCAAGCCAAAACAGTCCATTTATTTGAATTATGATTGAAACATTTTTGTTTCCCCTCTTTTCCCCCAAATATATCACCTCCTTGTTTTCAACAATTACCAAAGATGACACCAGTCCTCCAAAAGACAAAGGCACATGGAGAAAAGGCATTCCAAACATCATGAGGAAAAC